>CM046674.1:25133754-25211044 GCA_025594165.1 Tamias sibiricus
TTTTTGTATGGTATTTGCCAAAATTATATTGAGAATTTTTGCATCTATATTCATCAGAGTTATTGGTCTGAAGTTTTCTTTCTATGCTTTTTTTAAAAAACAATTATTTATTTGCTTTAGTTGTACACAATGCAATGCACTTATGTTTATGTGGTGCTGAGGATCAAATCCGGGCTGAACACATGCAAGGCGAGCACACTACTGCTGAGCCACAATCCCAGCCCCTTCTTTCTATGCTTTGAATTTGTCTGATTTTGATATCAGAATGATATTAGCCTCATTGAATGAGTTGGGAGGCTTCCCTCCCTTTTTATTTCCTGGAATGCTTTAAGGAGTGTAGGTGTTAATTCATGTTTGAAGGTTGTGTAAAACTTGGCTGAAAATTAATCTGGTCCTGGGCTTTTCTTGCTTGTTAGGCTTTTGATGGCATTTTCTATTTCATTCTTGATATTGAGCTTTTTCATAGGGTATGACCTATCATTCAGTTTGTGTAGGTCATATGTCTTTAGAAATTTGTCAATGTCTTTGAGATTTTCCATTTTATTGGAGTATAAATTTTCAAAATAGCTTGTGATTTTCTTCTGTATTTCAGATATGTTCATTTTGGTATTTCTATTTTTGTTACATATTTTAGTAATTTAAGTTTTCTTTTTTTCCCCACATTGTTAGCACAGCTAGGGGATTTTATAGTTTATTTAATTTCTTAAATAACCAACTTTTTTGCCAATCTTTTCCTTTTTTATTTTTTTTCAAATTCAAAGATTTCAGCTCTCTGATTTTTAATAATTTTCTGTCTTCTACTGCTTTTAATGCTAATATATTTTTCTTTTTCTAGGTCTGTGAGATGTAATGTCAGGTAATTTATATGTTGACTTTTTATTTAATGAATGAGCTCAATACAGTAATAAACATTCCTCTTAGTACTGCCTTCATAGTGACCCAGAGTTTTTGATATGTTGTATGAGTGTTCTCATTTACCTCTAAGTATTTTTTTGTTTCATTTTATCCTTGATTTCTTCTACTATCTATTCATCATTTAGTAGTGTATTATATAAAGTATCTTAAATTTTCTAATTTTACCACTGATTACTAGTTTCATCATTATTATGTATATTATTATCTTTTACTAACATATACATGTTTTGTGGCATAAGGTATGGTGCATTCAGAAAAGAGAAAAAAGTGTATTAGTTAATGATGGATGAAATATTCTATATGTGTCTGTTAAGTCTACATTAATGATTGCATTTTCAGTTTTATAACTTCTTGATTTTGTTTTATTTGGAGGATCTCTTCAGTGATGAAATAGGTATGTTAATGTCACCCAGTATTATTGTGCTGTAGTTGGTTTGATTCTTGAAATTGAGAAGGATTTGTTTGTAGGTAGATAGATGTTCCAGTGTTTGGCGCCTAAATATTTACAATTGTTATATTGTTGATATATAAGTAGTATGAAATGTCCATCTTTGTGCCTTTTGATTAATTTTTCCTTGAAATGAAGATGGAAATCCCTGCTTGTTCTGCAATCTATATGACTGATATCTGTTTCCCCATCCTTTTACCTTAAATCTATGGATGTCTTTTCCCTATGAGGTGAGTGTCCTGGAAACACCATTTTGTTGAGTCTTGTTTTGTAATCCAACCTCCCAGTCTTAGTGTATTTCCTCCCTTTGCTGGTTTTCACTTAATCCTCTTGGAATATTCTGTTGAGAATGTTCTATAGTGTAGGCTTTCTAGTTGTGAATTCTTTTAATTATTGTTGATTATAAAAGGATTTTATTTCATCTCCAAATCTGAAATTTAATTTTGCTGGATATAAAATTCTTGGTTGGCATTCATTTTCTTTCAGTGCTTGAAATATATGATTTGAGGACCTCCTAGATTTGACAGTCTGTGGTAAAATATCAGTTGAGATTCAAACTGGTTTACCCCTATACACAATTTATTATTATTATTATTTTTGTCTCTCATGGCCTTTAAGATTTTATCATTGTTTTCTATTTTAGTCTTTCTCATTATAATATCTCCTGCTGTGGTTCTGCTACAGTTTTGTACATCTGGTGTCCTCTAAGCCTCTTGTATTCAATTTTTCATTTTATTCTTTAGGGTTGGAAAATTCTCTGATATTATGTCATTGAAAAGATTGTGCATTTCTACGTTTGGTCTTTTTATGTTATCCCAATCATTTCAAGTGATGTTTGGTGGCACCTGTATGATGGATGTGTTCAATAATATTATAACAAACACTGGTGTACAAATATTCCTTACTTTCCAATATATGTGAGGGTTATTACCATATGCTAAACTTTATATGCTTACAAATATTCCTTACTTTCCAATATATGTGAGGGTTATTACCATATGCTAAACTTTATATGCTTATCTAAACAAGTTTTTATAAGTATTAACAATTAAATACTATAGCTTTTAATAAGCTTTTTAGTGATGAAACAGCATTCTTTCCATTTTGTTTGAATTTTGACTATTTTTGAGATATTCATACTATTTAGAGGTTCAATGAAATGCCTAAAAGAGCTTTATTATTTTCTGCAAAAAATAACATTGGGATTTAGACACATATTACCTGAATTCTCCAGATAACTTTGAGTAATACAAACATCTTCTAGTTTTATCTTTGAATTCTTAAACAAGACCATGTTCAAGAATGGTCAGTTAATTGCAACATATTTATTGATTTCTGAGCATCGCTTTCACTTACGATTCCTAGTTTTATTCCATGATGTTTAGAACATAATTTTTTAATATTTTCATATTTGTTAAAGTTTGTTTTGTTCCTTAAGAGTTAGTCTATTCAGCATAATATTTTATTTACTGTTGAGTACACCGAGTACATAAGTCACATTTGTTTACAATATTTCTCAAACTCTTCTGTTTTGTGTTTGACATTTTGTTTGACTTTCTATTACTTTACAGTAAGTGGGGATATTTGTTTTCTGGTAATACAGTGTTGCTTTCTATTTTCTTATTTAATTTTCTCAACCTTAGTGTTTGTGTTCCAGAGGTATGATGTTAGTTACACATGTAACTACTTTTATTGCAGTATCTGCATGGGAGTTCCTTTGATCTTTTTATTATATTCTACTTTGCCTTATCTTAAGGTATTTTTTAATTTAAAAACGATCTCATAACTTTTTTTGTATAATGTGTTTTATATACCATAATTTTGCCAGCCCAGCTTTCTTGGCAATACTTTATGCAACAGTCTTACATCCTTTTGCTTTCAATCTGTGGCCTTAGATTTATAGTACCTTGCGGATTTCATACTTGTATCTTGTTACATGTCATTCTATTAAGCAAGCTTTTTGCTTTGATTGCTATTATGTAATAATGCATTTAAAATGAAATATTAATTTTAATCAATTAAATTTCTAAAAGGGAAGAATTTTCTTGTCCTACTTTGGATTTTTGGGCTTTTTAAAAATTTTCTCTTAACTGTTTTTCATACTTTTCTTAATGTTTTTATTTGGGATTCATTTATATTTACATTTTCATGCTTTGATTTTCTCCCATTTGCCTTTAAAATATTTTATGAGTGTTTATTTTGTCATTTACATTGAGATTTTATAAAGAACACTGTAACGTTCCACTATATTAAACTGGTAAAAATTAACTTTATTTCATTATAAAATTCAGTATATTTATATATCCTTTCAAATTATGTTATTGATTTACAAATTTTATAACTGATTCTATTCACAATTTTATATTGACTTTAAAGCTTTTTCTTTTCAAATGCTATTGGAAATTAATTATTTTATGATTCATTGTTTCTAATAATATAGAATCATTTTATTTCAAGATAACTTTAAAATTTTATATTTTACATTAGTTCCAAATGTCTTTTTTCAGTCTGAAGAATTCCATTAAGTCTTTTCAATAGATCTGGAGTTAATAGGCATTGGGACATTCACATATCTTTGAACCTTTTATATTTTTTTTCATGCACTTTTGAAGGTTAGTATTTCTGGATATAATATTATTGGTAATTTTTATTCCTTCACCCCTTTGACAATATTGCCAAATAGCATTCTGTTATGTAAAGGAATGCATTATTGATTACATAGGACTATCTAGGTGATGCATCTTTTTCTCATGGTATTCTCAAGTTTCCCTTTTTGTAAATTTTTAAATTTTGATGAAAATGTGTTTTGAGCTTGACTGTATTTTATTCTTGTAGATAATTATCTACAAGATATCTTTTAGATTGTGATCTCTGTTTTATTTATATTAACAATTTGTTAATTTACATCAACAGCTTTTCATCAAAGATCACCTCTTATTTGCCACCAAAGAATTCATACTGGAGAGAAGCCCTATAAATGTGAAGAGTGTGGCAAAGCTTTTGGTGAAAGATCACAACTTATTCACCACCAGAAAATTCATACAGGAGAAAAGCATTATAAGTGTGGAGAATGTGGAAAAGCTTTTCATGAAATAGGATCAGTTACTCGACACCAGAGTACTCATACTGGAGAGAAGCCCTACAAATGTGAAGAATGTGGCAAAGCTTATTCTCGAAGATCATACCTTATTTGCCACGAGAGAATTCATACTGGAGAGAAGCCCTACAAATGTGAAGAATGTGGCAAAGCTTTTGGTCAAAGATCAAGCCTTATCTACCACCAATTTATTCATACAGGAGAGAAGCATTATAAGTGTGGAGAATGTGGGAAAGCTTTTTATGAAAAAGGATCACTTACTCGACACCAGAGTATTCATACTGGAGAGAAGCCCTACAAATGTGAAGAATGTGGCAAAGCTTATCATCAAAGATCATACCTTATTATCCACCATAGAATTCATACTGGAGAGAAGCCCTACAAATGTGAAGAATGTGGCAAAGCTTTTGGTCAAAGATCAAACCTTATCTGCCACCAATTTATTCATACAGGAGAGAAGCATTATAAGTGTGGAGAATGTGAGAAAGCTTTTTATAAAAAAGGATCACTTACTCGACACCAGAGAATTCATACTGGAGAGAAGCCCTACAAATGTGAAGAATGTGGCAAAGCTTTTGGTGAAAGATCACACCTTATCTGCCACCAGAGAATTCATACTGGAGAGAAACCTTACAAATGTGAAGAATGTGCCAAAGCTTTTGGTGAAAGATCACACCTTATCTGCCACCAGAGAATTCATACTGGGGAGAAGCCCTACAAATGTGAAGAATGTGGCAAAGCTTTTGGTCAAATATCACACCTTATCTGCCACCAGAGAATTCATACTGGAGAGAAGCCCTACAAATGTGAAGAATGTGGCAAAGCTTTTGGTCAACGATCAAACCTTATCTGCCACCAAAGAATTCATACTGGAGAGAAGCACTATAAGTGTGGAGAATGTGGGAAAGCTTTTTATGGAAAAAGATCACTTACTCGACACCAAAGTATTCACAGTGGAGAGAAGCCCAAAAATTTGAAGAATGTGGCTAAGCTTATCATCGTAGATCACACCTTATTAGACACGAGAAAATTCATGCTGGAGAGAAGCCCTACAAATGTGTAGAATGTGGCAAAGCTTTTGGTGAAAAATCACACCTTATCTGCCACCAGAGAGTTCATACTGGAGAGAAGCCCTACAAATGTGCAGAAAGTGGCAAATCTTTTTATTAAAGATCAGATCTTATTTGCCACCAGAACAGTGATACTATACAGAAGCCCTACAAATGTGAAGAATGTCACAAAGCTTTCTATCAAATATCACACCTCATTCACCACCAGTGTATTCATACTTGAGAGAAGCCCTACAAATGTTAATAATGTGATAGATTTTTTACACAAAATCATACTTCACTGATCAACACAGTATCCATACTGGAGAGATGTCCTAATGTGAAGAATGTGCCAAATATTTTAGTCAAATCTTAAATATTTCTTAATATTCAAGTATATGTACTGGAGGAAAGCCCTACGAATGACAATATTGTGCCAATTCCTTTAGAAATGGCTCAAACCTTAATCCACACCAGAGGAATCATAGCAAAGACAAGTTACAAAAATGTAAAAAGTGTTGGAACAATTTAAAACATATGTTCAAGTCATTTTTCTCAAAGTATTTTTTTCTCCAAGACCATGAGGTATATGACAACATTTCAATAGCTATTATTTCACTGAAAAAGAAACATGTAGTTCTCACTCTCTGACTATCTCTACTGCATGTAGTTGAAATGGTGAGTGGAAAATTACTGAATGGAAAGGGCCCAAAGTCTAAATATCTGACATCTTATTTTACAATGAATACAAGGGTCTACTTTTACCACTGTTGGTAATTTACTTTCATCAAATACCTAATCGTAAACAAATATGACTTCAAGATAATAATATTATTCTTTTTTTAAAATTATTATTATTTGTGACCACTGATTGAATGCAAGGGCACTCAATTTGTGAGCCACATCCCAAGGGTCTTTTTTTGTTGTTGTTGTATTTTTTGTTTGTTTTTTACTTAGAGATGGGGGTCTCACTCTGTTTCTTAGGGCTTCACTAATTTGCTGAGGCTGGCTTTGAACTCAGGATCATTCTGCCTCAGCCTCCTGAGTCACTGGGATTGCAGGTGTGAGTCACTGCACCCAACAAAATAATTTCATTCTTTCTTGACATACTGTTTATTTAGTCCAGAGATGCATGCCCCTTTAGTTATGAAAAAATCCAAATGGATAAGAGACAAATGTTTTTTCCATGAAAACATTTATGATAATTGTTTTCTTAGAAGGGAGCCTTGGATAAACTGAGGAATGTACCTTTAAGGGACTTCAAATCTTGAACTAGGAGAAGTGGCTCTAGTTGCAGTTCTGAGGAACAACTTTGTCTGAGTCTATGCAGGTATTAATTAGGATAAAATCAAACTGAATTAAATTGACCTCAAATCCAATAATTGCTCTTTTTATAATAAATGAATATGACATACATGGAACCAGAGAAAAGGTCAGAGAAAGCAAAGACAGTGATTAGAGCGGTACATCAATGAGTCAAGGAACACTAATATCTGTTGGTACTCACCAAAATCTAGAAGAGAGGTATGGGACACACTCTCCTTCAGGGCACCAGAAAGGTACCATTGATGCCTGCCCCCTTTCTTTTGTACTTCTGGACACATTACCTGTGAGTAAATAAGCATATGTGGTTTTGAGTCACCAGGTTGTGGTCATCTGTTATGTCAGTTCTAGGAAAAAAACACAACACTTATTGCAATTGCTGATGTAATTAAGTTTGTAATGTGGTGGTTAATTTTATGAGTCTACTTGACTAGGTTAAGGAATGCTTAAATTGCTGGCAAAGCATTATTTTAGGAAATGGCTCTGAGTGTTTTCCTGAAGAAATAAGTATTTGAATCAGTACTGAGTAAAAATTTCTATCACTCAGAAATAAAGTCTGGCATCATCCTCTACCTCTGCAACATTTTTTTTTAAATGGACATGTTTCTTTCTCTTTCTTGATGCCTGCTCTTCCCTAATTTCTTCCTCTCCTTAATCTCAGAGGAAATAGTATTACCTTTGAACTTTCTTCCCAATTTTAAGAAGATTTATCTGTCCTTGAGTACACAGCCACCATGGGAATGGAGTACCAGATTCTGGGGATGGCACCAAATCTCAGGAGTGACTATCTCCCAAATTAACAAGAAAATTAAAACTCCAATAGGGAACATGTCGAATGTGCACATAGAATCTCCTCTTGAGAAGTCCCAACAAAAATATCAGGATTTGCTATTTGGAGAAAAGTTGTTTCAAATAAATTTGAAAGTAGTTTCCCCTCCCATCTGTATTTTTAAGATAAAATCGCCTCATCAGTCATTTCATTCAGGTATCCTTAAACATGGATTCAAAACAAAATTTACAAAGAACAGAAAAGAGGAGGGGTAAGGGAATTCTCAGATTACCACCAAGACCATTTCAACAAAATTTTGGAGTGGAGTCCATAGAACTCTGGCTTTAAAATGTGCCGCAGTTGATTCTGAAGAACAGTAATTGGCTGGGTACACACCTGTAATCTCAGTTGCTGGGGAGGCTGTCAGGAAGATTTTGAGTTCAAAAACCAACCTCAAAAATGGTGAGGTGCTAAGCAATTCAAAGAGGTCTTGGTTTTTAAATAAAATACCAAATAATGCTGGGGATGTGGCTCATTGGTCTAGTGTCCCTGAGTTCAAAACCTGGCAACAAACAAACCAAATGATTGTTGTGACACTCTTCTTGTCAAGCACTCTCATTCATTAGAAAAGAAAACCAAAGACGAATTCATCCAACAGTATAGTCCATTAGGCCAGCATATTTGCCACTGAGGAAAAAATCAAATCAGACTCTCTATGTTAAACAATGCCAAAGTAAATGCCAGGCATGTACATGTACGTTTCAATCCTTAAACCATGGTGGAAGTGTGTGAATATTTAAAAGCATAAATAAATGCTCAAGTCATTTAGTTAGAAAAAGAAGTGTGAATCCAAGCAACACTGAAAATTCTTTGTCCATATAGCATATGAATAGGATCTTTAAGAATGAATTCTGGGCATTTCACAGATGTCTGTACACTGTGCTTTTCCTCTGTGAATTGTTAGTTCATGTCCTCATAGATGTTGCTGGTTAGAATGTTCATTTTGGGGAAAAACATTTGAAAACATTTATGAAAATGTTTTGAGAATTTTCTCACCATAGAATGTGATATTAGTAAAAGATCTTCAAAGTAAAAGAATGAATAGGATTTTTATGCATAGAATTTGTTTTGAAGAATTGGTTCACATAACTGTGGAAAGTAGCAAGTCCAAAATCTGCAGGGTCCTATCAGGCTAGAGCTAGCTGTGCTGTTCAAATCAAGGGAGGTCTGCTGCAGAATTCCCTCTTGCTCAGAGGAGGTCATACTTTTTTCTAGTCCCTGCAAGCTTTCAACTGATTGGATGATGTTCTCTGAAATTATTGGCGGCAATCTACCTTACTCAGAGTCCACTGCTTCAAATGCAAGTGTCATTTTTAAATAACCTCACAGAATCATTCAAAAAAATGTTTGGCCAATTGCCTTGACATCATGGCCCAGCCACATTGACTCATAAAACTAACCATTACAAATGTACTTTGGAATTAAACTAACCTGTACTCAAATCCAAATGTTACCATTTAATAATATTTAACTTCTTGAGCATTTTGTAGTGTGTGAAATATAAATTTAGATTTGAAAGGATTGTAAAAAAATATTACAAAATATAAATAATGTGCCTGGCCCATATTGAATATTTTATTAAAAATTAGCATTTTTATTATGTTCACTCCTAAAATTCTCTTTTGTTACCTTGAACTATGAAAATCACCTGAAATGTAAAACCATTTTAATATCAATGGTGTTGATTCTTGTACTATTCATAATATTAAAAAATGTCCACCATGGAAGAATGGTTAAAGAAATTATCATACAAAAGAACATTAAACAGCCATTAAGACTGTGATTGCAAAGTATTTTTAAAACTAGAGGAAAATACTCATGTTTTATGAAATAATAGATGCAGAATATAAAATCTACATTGTATATGTTCTACTCTGTGAAAATATATAATAAAACATTTTTAAAAGAATACTTAAAATACCAGTAATTTTTCACTTGTTTTCCTTGTATGTTTTGCAATTCAGCCATGAGGTGGCATGTTTTAATGACTAAGCCAAATCAAAATAATTTCTTTTGAATTCATGCAGCCTCGAATTGGACTCAGTGATGATCTCTCTTTGAGTACCAGTGTTTTGACCTCAATACCCTTTCCCTCCAGAGGGTTCTAAGCTGCCAATAGCAGACAAAGAGGATGTTCATACAGGCTTTGTATGGTTTCTAAAAAGGAGGTCTCATGAAAATATGCTGATGTTTTATTTTTTAATCAGTTGCACTCAAGTAAGGGTATCCAAAAAGCACTCCATATAATGATATCATCCAGTGCTTAATTTCTTGAGAAATTCTGGGACAGTGCCATGGTTATAAAAGGCTTCTCCATTTTCCAAGCCTTTGAACTGGAGTTAGTGGACAGAAGTTCTAAATACAGTGTCTGGCAGAACTTATGTCAAGGTGGGTTTTGTCACATTTGAAATAAATCACCTGGTCAATCTTGAAGCAGAGCATGGATTGTTATTTACCAGCAGGCTAAGGGGCATCAAACAAGTCAAATATGCACCCTTTGACATTTTGCAGAAGGTAGGTTTCCTTCCTCCCTCCACCCCCCATGGCAAAGTCTTTATTTTATTTTTTATTTATTTATTTTTTTTTTTGTGGTACCGGGGATTGAACTCAGGGGCACTTGACCACTGGGCCACATCCCCAGCCCTTTTTTTGTATTTTATTAGAGACAGGGTCTCACTGAGTTGCTAAGTGCCTCGCCATTGCTGAGGCTGGCTTTGAACTCGTAATCCTCCTGCCTCAGCCTCCCAAGTGCTGGGATTACAGGCATGCGCCACCGCGCCCGGCTAAAGTCTTTATTTTTAAATGATTATCATTACACCAAATAATAACATATAACAAGTTCTTGGGTCCTATCATCTAGTAATTTTGATTAAAATAAACAGCAGCCCAAGCAGATATGTTTGTATTCCTTGTTCTAACCCTTAGTCAGAATGGACTACTTTAAGTCTGGCTGCTACTTCAGACAAGTTACAAAAAACTATTTACTACTTTTTCATAGATAAAGCCCCTGACCTTCAAGAAAGTATAAAGGGAAAAACAACAACATTTAATCCCTTTCTTCAAAGCCTTCCATTTTCTACTAGATCTTTGAAAGAAAATGTCAACATTGATACATCTATTGCATGAACTAGAAAGCATAGGAAAACAGATAACACATACTCATTAAATGTCTAAGAAGGATGAGGTAAAAAGATGAAACCTTTGGATAAGGACTATGGCTTCACAAAGAAGCTAGATTTTCTAATCTCCAAAAGGGATCTATTATACAACAGAGAAATACTTTAATGCCTTTCATGAGAACAGAACCCAAGCTCTGGTAAAGCTTCATATTCCACAAGGCACTTCATGTTCTGAAGTGCTAACAGGGAACAGGTGGTTCTTTCTTCTCCTATCCTTTTATGTGGTAATTTTCACGGATTTCTGGTTAAATGTTGCAGACAAAATCCAAGAGATTATCCAAGTCTTCATCCCTATTTTGCCTGAAGTAGGACTGCAGGATCATCATCTTTTCCTGGGTCTCTCCTTTTCCACTTTAGTACTGTAGCTGTTATGGAATCCCAGTGCCTCAGCTTCCTTGGCCTTAAACTCTTTGTCCCTCTGCAGGCTGTACTGTTCAATTTCAACCTGAGCTGCTTCTTTGGCCTTCTTTTGACTCTGGTTCATTCACTTGCGGACCTCCAACACCTTCTCTGCAGCCTGCTTCTCTGCCTACATCAGCTGCTGGATTCCCAGTCTATGTGGATCTGCCCTATTGGGGATAAGTCATTTAAGTGGAGTTTCTTAGCTCCAGGTGTCAAGGTAAAGCAAAAGTGTTGCAGCATTTCTCTTCTCCCTACAGCCTCCTCCTCTTTCCTTCATTTCCTCCTTTCCTTATCCTTCATTCCCCTTTGTCTAATTCACTATCTGATAATTTGCTGAGTTCTGGCCTCTGCGGGGGGTGCTTGACGGCACGGCTGGGGTGCTAAATAGTTCATTCAGGTTGCAAAATAGCACAGGGGTGCCCGTTGACACGTTTGGGGTGAAACATTGGCGATCAGAAGCGGGGAGAAACAAACAACAACTCTCTTGGAGGCATCTCTCCAATTTTACTTTTTTTTTTTGCATGTAACATAGCATATTTTTTGTCAGCATACATTAACTTTTGGGGTTACATCACAGTCATAAGATCCAGGGAAGCAGGAACATCTGTTGATTACATTCCAAACATTTTAATCTTTTACCCAACATGTTTCAAGGTCCTGTGTAGACTGGGTCACATACACACTATCTGGACACCCTGCATTTCTGCCACACTTTATCTGTAAGTAGTCTGGGTCTGATTCATTTCTCATGGATTTTTTGAAGATGTTCCTCACACACCTGTTTATCTGCCTGATTGAAGTTAATTTTTTCTGCCTGGTTTCAAAGCACTATTGTATTTCTATAATTGTTTTGTTTGAACCTAGGGGCAGGGAAGGGAGGCATAGCTGTTCTTTAGAAGTCAAGTTAACAGGTGTTGTCTCAATAGCCAAATGTTAGCTCTGAAGGACTTCTACACTAAGGAACTTGTATATGTATCTTTTTTTTTTTTTTTTTTTTTTTTTTTTTTTTGGTACCGGGGATTGAACTCAGCGGCACTCGACCACTGGGCCACATCCCCAGCCCTTTTTTGTATTTTATTAGAGACAGGGTCTCACTGAGTTGCTAAGCGCCTTGCCATTGCTGAGGCTGGCTTTGAACTCGCAATCCTCCTGCCTCAGCCTCCCAAAGTGCTGGGATTACAGGCGTGCGCCACCGTGCCCGGCTTGTATATGTATCTTAAACTACTTTAAAGGTAAAAGGAATCCTTATCTCTCAGGAAAAGACATTTAAAGCTTTTTCTAGGTGCACATGATTATAATGAGAAGAGGTCAAACAGCGGGCATTTACAAAAGCTGTTTCCTAACTAGAAACCTGCTATATTAGTACAACTTTAGAAAATGTTTTTATGCTCCTAACTCAGATTCCACAAAGCTATAATTTTCAGAACTAGTTTTATTTTTAACAATTAATGCATCATACCTTATGGTCATATGAGCAGAAAACAAGACAGTAAGAATATACATAATCAGAATTAGCCATATTTATGCCACATCTTCCTTTTCAGGGGGGTTCCTTGCTCCCTCCCCCCCAAGGTGGACAGACTTGCTGCCCATGATGGGGATGCCTTTGCTTGCCATCAGAAAGAAGATGCTGTAATGATTTTTACCTAGTATGCAATCTGTCCATGCTTTGATATGAATAGAGGTTAACTAATAAAAGTCTACAGTATACACAGCTACTCTGCAGATGCATTCACTAGAAATAAGAGGATTCTTTGTAAGAAAGCAATTTTGCCTTCATTATGATAGGTATCACCATTAACATTTCAGTTGAATTTCTTCAAGTATTTACTCTGCCTAGTTTTTTGAGCTCTTTGGTATATTTGATATCATAACAGATGTATGGTTTGGGGGTTTGCTTTATTTTCATTTCATAAGCTTTATTTCCATTTTCTATGAAAGGGTCTTTTAAGATTCATGATATTCTACTAAGTTGATGGGTCATAACTCATTTATTGTCATAATTTCATGTGAGGAAATAATGAACTGATTCTAGAAAAAAAATGCTTTTCATCATAGAAGCAATGATAATAGATAATATTTATGGAATGCTTGCCTTATGGCACATGTTTATCTACATGTTAATCTTTTCATTGCATTAAACCCTCACAATAAATTGTACAACATGAGTTTCAACAACTTCATCATTTTATAAAGAAGGCAAATGCAAAGATGATAAGCACCTTTATGAAGTTCAAAGCTAAAAAGTGGGAAAGCAGAACTTTTGAATACATGTGATTTGGCTATAGAACTTCTGATCTGAAACAGAAAATGGATACGATCCAGGGTCCAAGTTTGAGCTAGAGTCACAAGAGTTCAGGGCAAGAGTAGAATTGCTCAACATAAGATGAAGAGAGAATATTGTTGTTTAAGTACAATAATGAGAAGAGAGAATAATCAAAGGATGGCAAAAAACTAAGATAATTCTTGAAGGTGAGTAAGTGAAAAATAGGACACAGGAAAACAGCAAATTGTAGGATGAATATTTAACAATAGCTTTATTGAAGCATAATTCAGAAATAAACTGTACATACTGAAAGTGTGCAATTTGCTATGTTGAAACAATTGTGGACCATCTGCTCACACAGGCAACAACTCAAGTCTTGTCACTGTAGTTCACTTACAATAAATTGTGTGTGTCTGTGTGTAATGATATACTAAGCATGGCTCTTCTGAGCTTCTGATTTTTTTAATCTTTTTTAGATATGCATACATCAAAGTATAGTAAATTTTAACATTTTATACACACATGAAGTATAACTTATTTTAATTACGATACCATTCTTGTGGTTGTACATCATGTGGAGTATCACTGTGATGTATTCATATATGAATGCAGGAAAGATATGTCTAATTCATTTAATTGTCTTTCTATTTTTTTATATTTTTTTAAAATATTTTTGTATTTTTTATTTTTTATGTGGTGCTGAGTATCGAACCCAGGGCCTCCTGCTTATGAGACAAGCACTCTACTACTGAGCTACAACCCCAGCCCCATTCTCTTTGTATTTTTATAACCCTCCTTGTCCTTCATTTCTCTTTGCCCAATCCACTATCTGATGATTTTTACCTAGTATGCAATCGATTCATGCTTTGGAATGTATCAGTTCTTCATTGATTTTTATTGTTGAGAAGTATTTTTGTAGCATATATCAGATTATGCTTATCCACTCATCCATTGATGAACATAGGGATATTTCCAGCTTGGCCCTGTTATAAGAAAAAGTTGCTGTCAAGAATCTTGTTTTAATCAGGTTTGGTGTTATACATGTGTAATCCTAGCTGCTCTGGAGGCTGAGAGAAAGAGTGCAAGTTCCAAGACAGACTTAGCAACTTTGTGAGTTCCTAAATAAATTAGGACCTGTCTCAATAAGTGAATGAATTAAATGAATAAGTAGGATGGGGCTGTGTCTCAGTGATTAAGCACCCATTGGTTCAATTGCTGGTAGAAGAAATAAAAAAAGAATTTTTTTCAAGCCTTGGTATGGCACATGCTTTCATTCACCTAGAAGTGTACTTGGTATTTTTGAAACAGATTGTAAAGTTTTGTTTTGTTTTTTTAATTTTTAAAAAGTTATCTTTCAAGTAGTCCCAGGATTTTAGGAGAAGTCCAATTTCTCAACATCTTTTTGCCCTTGACAACACTTTATTACAGGTTAGTCTTTTTTATTTTAAATATTATGAGGAAAAAATAGCATCTTGTGATTTTAATTTGCATTTTCCTAATGACAAATACTGTTGATAATCTTTTCATATGCTCACTTATCATCCACTTCTTTTTTCTTTTCATTGTGTGTGTGTGTGTGTGTGTGTGTGTGTGTGTGTGTGTTAGTGTGTGTGTGGTGGTTGGTGGTGCTGGGGATTAAACCCCCAGGGTCTTTTTCATGGGAGGCAAACACTCTACCAACTGAACTACATCTTCAGTCACCATCCATTTCTTAAAGAAATGTACTTTAAATTTATTTACCCTTTTTTTTAGATTATGAGTTTTTAAATATTTGTATATAAATTAATGTATGTGATATTTAATATGCCCATTCAGTCTGTGGCTTGATTTTTATTTTATTAACAGGAGGAATTATCAATGTTGATGAAGACCTACATATCTTTTTTTCTAATTTTGAAGATAGTGCTTTTATTACTATAGCAAAAAATCATTTCCATATTAGAGGGCCACAAAAATACTCACGTGTCTTTTGTTCTTTTAGTTATATACTTTTAGGTTTTATACTTAAAATACATGATTCACTTTTTGATCATCTTTTTTTAGCACATGGGGGGAGTAGGGTCAGGCTTTCATAAGAAAAATGTATTTTTCCTCATACTATAGTTATGTAGAACTCTAATTTTAATAAGTGATGATTCTTATACATAAATGAACCAGAAATCTTTGTCATAAATTGCATAAATTTACAGTCACTTGCTTTTCTAATTCATATATTTCAGAGTTTATAAATTGTATAGAATAAGACAATCATTCCAGATGTCATTCTGTTTTTTACCCCCCCCCCATTGGAATGTGTCTCTATGTTAGGCAACATAAAGCGGCATGCCAATATACATGCTCATCAATAATCATGATACCATGCTTTGCAATAAAATGTTATGATTTTTAAACAAGCGGTGTGCATATTTTTTATTTATTTGACCCACTATGATTGTGTAGTATAGCATGAACTTTTTGCTTTTTGTATAAAAATTTTAAAACCATGAAATAATTGATGTTTTGTACCCAGTATGCTTGCATCTCCCCCTAATTTTTTTTTTTTTTTTTTTTTTTTTTTTTGTACCGGGTATTGAACTCAGGGGCATTCGACCACTGGGCCACATCCCCAGCCCTTTTTGTATTTTATTAGATACAGGGTCTCACTGAGTTGCTAAGTGCCTCGCCACAGCTGAGGCTTGTTTTGAACTCGAGATCCTTCTGCCTCAGCCTCCCAAGTGCTAGGATTACAGGAGTGTGCCACCATGCCCAGCATCCCCCTAATTTTGATTTTTGTTTCTGTTTTCCAGAAGAATTACTCTCCCAAATAATTTTGGAAGTAATTCTGCTTCAAAATTGTTTAAGTCTTGATATATATGTATATATAAAGCCACGCTGGGAATGCCTTTTAGAAAAGGGGTTTATTAGCGTGCCACGTGGAAGGGTAGCAAATGGGTGGCATGGAAGGGCAGGGAAGGGAAGGACAAGGGAAAAGGAAGAACAAGACCCGTTTTCAGTCTGGAGCAGGCTTAAATAGTGAACTGGTGATCAGAGGGACCCCTCCCAGAGGAGACCCCAATTCCATAGGCTGCTGGAGATCAAGGGTGGGCGGGGCACATGTCGCAATTGGTCCAGTCGGCACCTGGGGGGCTGGCCAGCAGAGCTGGTATGCCTGAGGCACCTGGGAGGTGTGGCCTCCCTGCCTGGAATCTAACACCTTTTGTGAAAAAGAAATGAAATATAGTCAAAGTAAAACCAACACGTAAACATCTAAATTATCTTAAGGGATTGTCACAGCATCATTCCATCACTCAGTTAATAGAGCACAGAACTGTAGGCATTTGTTCAGGGATATCATTAGGTTATTGTTTTGAATGCCACTCAAAAGTGTTGCCCTTGAAATGTTACAACCTATGGGTCTGGACTCAATACTCATAAAGAATCTTGGAGCACATAGTGAGTGCTGTCATGTGAGCAAATGTGAAAATTGTTGAACACATGAAAAACAAGTGTCTCAAATCAACAATATCCAGTTTTTTTTTTCTTTTCTCACTTTACACTTGAGTACATACCTGAGGTCACAGATCAATGAGGTGGTGCATCTCTGTCCTTAAATCCCATGTGCCTCATTCTAAAGCCTGTGCTGTTAGACACTTTCTATTTGGCAGGTATCCCTTTCCTGGCAGAACACCTATTTGGCATATACAACAACTCATCCCTCCCTTACATGGCAGTCACTCTGTTGAGCTCTTTGCATGGATTACTAGGTTTAATTGGGAAACTAGTTCTATGATATAAAGACATTTTATTGAAGAAATTCAGTAAAGAGGTGGAGCTAGCAATGAAGCTCTCGCTCACAAACTCTAGAATCTGGCCTCTTGCCCATGGTGCTGCACATTCATCTTGCATCTGTGCAAGGTGGTACACAGACATGTCAGGGGGAGAGCAAATTTGTTGCCTGGGAACTCTGAAGCCTTCTTTACAGAGCACTAACAGAAGCAAAATTGTTTAGTAGTAGCCAGCACTCCTCCCCTAATGTATACTTCTCTTTTCTCCAGAGAACACACATGAACACAGCACACGAAGGGTCCCGCCCTTCCAGGGTGTCTATTTCAAATTGAGAAGAATGAGGTAAAAGAAGTCCTCAGATAAACGAGGTAGGAGATTGGATAGTGGAAGAAAACTAAGTAAAATAATATTGGTAAGTGTCATCTCCTGATTAGAAGCAAGGGTAGGGTATAACAGAAATGTAGGGAAGTGGTACCTGAGCTTAGTCTTCAGGTACATGAAGCCAAGATAAGGGAACACAAAGCCCACTGGGCAGTGTGAGGATTAGTTAGGAAAGACCTGGCATTATGCACAGAGTGCTGCCAGCCTGGGGCATGTCTGAAGCAAGGTGACAGAAAGCTGTCAGCAGCTATTTAGCTTATTCTTAGAACTTGCTCTGTTGTTCTACAAGGTTCCTAAAGTCACTGAGTAAATACTACTATAGTACTTGTTAAAAGCTAATTCCCACATTTTATACCAGATCTGCTAAATCACTCTTGAATAATGTGGGTTTCAATCCATATTTTAAAGTGTTATTGTGTTTTTAATACCCTTATTTTATTTGTTTTTACGTGATGCTGTGGATCAAACCCAGTGCCTCAAACATGGGAGTCAAGCATTTTACCACTGAAGTATAAACACGGCCCTTCAATCTGTATGTTTAATAAGCTCTCAAGTGGTTCTTATTATCAGGCAATTTGGAAATAGCCTGAGAGAAATGGGGCAGATTTGAACTAATCCCAGATTAGTTCTTCAATTCTTAACCATCCATGCATGCCTTCAATGCTCAAGTTTTCCCCACCTTTTCAGAAACCCACATCCTTAAACCTCACCTGCAGTCTCCTGGAGCCCATGACCTAGTAAGCCTTGATATATTTTGTCATTGGCAGTATCTCTGCAAATTAATATATTTCCAAAAGCAAGAATCAAAGAGCACACACAGAAGAAATGGAATAGAGGGTTTCTCATTTTGCTGCTTTAGTTTTGGTATGTGATAAGGGCTTTATCTTCAACATGAAAATTCTATGGACTAATCATATTATATGATGATAGAAGAAGTGGAAAAAATAGAGCACACATCTGGGATGAGGAATTGGAGTGATAAATAAACATTCAAATGGGTCCAAAAAGCATATTGGTAGGCCCTTGGAAAATGGCTAATGTCCACCTGAATTAATAGAGAAATATAATCACCTTATTTTAGCATGCTTAATAATGCTGGCAAAAGTTGTATGCACGATGTTTGAGGGCTAGGTGTCAGTTTTATAGTACCAAGTAAGGTTTGATAAAGCTTCCAAAGTGGAAAAAAAATGCTCTCTGTGTGGGGCATCCTGGATTTGAATAGCTCAGGATTTTTTTTAAATGAAGCCTCTCTTTTTATATGATATGTTTATTTTCATTTATCTATTTATCTTTATGTGGTGTTGAGGACCAAACCCAGGGCCTCATGCATGTGAGGCAAGTGCTCTACCACTGAGCTACAACCCCAACCCAGTTCAGAAATTTGTAGTGAGGAATTCTATTGGAATTTTTAGTTTATACCCACACCCCTACAGTTATCTTATATTAGACAAAGGTGCCAAAAACGTTCACTGGAGAAAAGACAGCCTCTTCAACAAATGGTGTTGGGAAAGCTGGAAATCCAAATGTAATAAAATAAAATTAAATCTCTTTCTCTCACCATGCACAAAACAACTCAAAGTGGATCAAAGACCTAGGAATTAAACCGGAGATCTTGCACCTAATAGAAGAAAAGGTAGGCCCAAATCTCCATAAGGTTGGTTTAGGACCCAACTTCCTCAATAAGACCCCTATAAGCGCAAAAACTAAAAACAAGAATCAATAAAATGGGATGGATTCAGAGTTCATTTTTATTACTTGCACAACGACACACACACACACTGGAATTATTCTGAATTCCAATGATGATGTCTGTGAATGGAAAAGACTAAGGATTAAATATATTACCTAAAGTCATTGTGCTACTTAAAGCACTAAAAAAAAAAAAAACAAAAAACAATTCTTAAGGACCATGAGTGGCACTTTTTTATATAAATGGAGAAGCAATTCTGGAAGACCTGAAACCCAATGTTTATTAGTGGTTAAATTTGGGGTTGGGGTGGAGATTATATTTCTTATTTTGTAGGTGTGTAGGTATCTCAGTAAATATTGGCTGACAGCTGGGCATGGTGACGCACGCCTCTAATCCCAGCACTTGGGAGGCTGAGGCAGGAGGATCAAGAGTTCAAAGCCAGCTTCAGCAATGGTGAGGCACTTAGCAACTCAGTGAGTCTGTGTCTCTAATAAAAATACAAAAAGGACTGGGGATGTGGCCCAGTGGTCGAGTGCCTCTGAGTTCAATACCTGGTACCAAAAAAAAAAAAAAAAAAAAAAGTATTGACTGACTACAGAAATGAATGAACAAACATCCTCAACAAAACTGTTCTAGAGAGAAGGGGATGGTGAGGCTGAGAATAATCCACTTTTTGTTGTTGTTGTTGTTGTTGTGCTGGGGATTGAACCCATTGCTTTGTGCATGTTAGGCAGACACTCTACCAACTGAGCTATGTTCCCAGGCCAATGACTCACTTCTTTGGCCACACTTGAAACAATACAGCATCCTGTTGATAAGTCAAGGCCTAGAGGTGCAAACATATTACTTAGAATTATAGTGGGATTGATAGGTTAAAATGAAAAAAGATTTTTAGAGGTGGGGCAGAGTGTTCATTTCTCTAAATCCACCTAAACATTGTGGATTCACAACTTTCCTTTTATATATATATATATATATTTTTTTTTTTTTTCTTTGCCCAGGGTTAGAAGCACCTTTGCAAAAGGCCAGGAGAACAGAAATTCAGAATCTGCCCAGCTGGGGTCAGGTGGCACATGTGACTAGAAGTGGGCGCTGTTTTCTAATTTACCTGGAGGAGCCCACAGGCCTGCTGAGCATCCTCCTCCTGTTTGCCAATCCCATAAGAGTAAATGGTATCTCATCAATGTTTTAATTTGCATTCCCTTAATGATGTGTGAGATCGAGTGTTTTCTCCTGTGCTTATAAGGCATTGTCTTTCCTTTTCTGTGAATTGTCTTCATGTCCTGCCACTAAATGGAAACCGCATCTCTAAGGACCATTCAGCCGTTTTTCTTTATCTGATCTCAGTATTACTCAGCTCCTCTGTCTGGTTGATTTTTGGCAGGCCTGATCTACTTGAGTTTGTTTCTTTTCCTCTTCTCCCTCTCTTCCACCTCTCCCTACTTGAATTTATAAATGCCGCCTAGTAACCTTCGCTCTCAGGCTTGGTTCTCTGCAGAGGTGCTGGGAGAATCAGCCCCATCTAGGGCAGTGATGCCTCCTGTGCACCAGCACAGAATTGGAATATGAACATCTTTGTTCCTTGAGTGCTTTTCATTTCTGAAAACCTTTCCTCTTTCCTTTTTCGTGCTTCACCAAACCCCAGCAAATCTTGTTATGGAAAGTCTCATAGGGGCTTAGATTTTTTTTGGAGGAAGAGCTAGGCAGTCTTGGAGATGATTCTGCTTTTCAGATCAGCCACAAAACTTCAGAGATGAGGACTTTGGGGCTTGATTTTGTAATTGCTTGGGTGAGGGAAAAAGATAGTGGGGAGAAGAAAAGTGTTAGAACGTCTATAAATGAAAGCTGCATAGTGATTCGATCACGTTTATATAAGCACAGAGGCAAATTCTGGAAGAACCAAATCTCAAGGTTTATCAGTGGTTAACTTGGGGGAAGAGATTTTATTCCTTATTTTGTCTACTTTGTTTATGGTGCTGGGAAAGGCACCTAGAGCCTGGTTCATGCTAGGCAGACTCTCTACCATCCAGCCCCACCTCCAGCTCTGTGTAATTTGTTTGAAAAGATTATGTATGAGTTCTACTTTCTTCTCCTCTGTTGGGGGAATTCCCATTTTAATGTGTTTCACTTAAAAACCTTTTATAGGAAAAAGTAGCCCAGAAAAATGCAGAGTAACAAAATATATAGAATGAAAATAAAATTTCTTTTTTATCTGCATACCCAGAAGCAGTGAAAATGAATGCTGTCTCGTGGAAGGTTTTGCAAATGTGCTTTGTATGCCCCTCGTGCATCTGTGAAATATTTAGACTTAGGGCCCACTCAATTCAGTTATTTTCCACTCACCATTACAACTACATGCAGTAGGGATAGTCAGAGATTCAGAACTAAATCTTTCTTTTTCAGTGAAATAATGGCTATTTAAATGTTGTCATATGCCTCTTGGTCTTAGATAAAAATGATCTGAACATTTGTTTTGCATTTTTCCTACACTTTTTCATTTTTGTAACTTGTCTTTGCTATGATTCCTCTGGTGTGGAATAAGGTTTGAGCCATTTCTAAAGGAATTGGCACAGTATTCTCATTCATAGGGCTTTCCTCCAGTACATATACTTCAATATTAAGAAACATTTAAGACTTGACTAAAAGATTTGCCACATTCTTCACATTAGGACTTCTCTCCAGTATAGATACTGTGGTGATCAATGAAGTATGATTTTGTGTAAAAAATCTATCACATTATTGACATTTGTAGTTCTTCTTTCAAGTATGAATACTCTGGTGGTGAATGAGGTGTGATATTTGATGGAAATTTTTGCAACATTCTTCACATTTGTAGTGCTTCTGTATAGTATAAATTTCCTGGTGGCAAATAAGGTCTGATATTTAATAAAAAGCTTTAACATTTTCTTCACATTTGTAGGGCTTCTCCCTGGTATGAATTCTTTCATGTCGAGTAAGTGATATTTTTTCATAAAAGGCTTTGCCACATTCTTCACATTTGTAGGGCTTCTCTCCAGTATGAATACTCTGGTGTCAAGTAAGTGACCCTTTTTCATAAAAAACATTCCCACATTCTCCACACTTATAATGCTTTTCTCCGGTATGAATTCTCTGGTGGCAGATAAGGTGTGATCTTTCACCAAAAGATTTGCCACATTCTTTACATTTGTAGGGCTTCTCTCGAGTATGAATTCTCTGGTGGCAGATAAGGTATGATCTTCGAGGATAAGCTTTGCCACATTCTTCACTTTTGTAGGGCTTCTCTCCAGTATGAATTCTCTCGTGGATAATAAGGTATGATCTTTGAGAATAAGCTTTGCCACATTCTTCACATTTGTAGGGCTTCTCTACAGTATGAATACTCTGGTGTCGAGTAAGTGATCCTCTTTCATGAAAAGCTTTCCCACATTCTCCACACTTATAATGCTTCTCTCCTGTATGAATTTTCTGGTGCAGATAATTTGTGATCTTTCACCAAAAGCTTTGCCACACTCTTCACATTTATAGGGCTTCTCTCCAGTATGAATTCTTTGGTGGCGAATAAGAGGTGATCTTTGATGAAAAGCTATGCCACATTCTTTACATTTGTAGGACTTCTCTTCAGGATGAATTTGTTGACATTGAGAAACTTGTAAATGATTATTTAAGGATTTGTCATATGCTTTAACATTACAGAATCTTTCCTCAATATAAATTCTTTGGTGTTGAATATCAAACAAGCTTTGATTAAAAGCTTTGTCAAATTTTTTATATTTGTAAGTTTTGTCACCACTATGCCATTTCATGTGTTTAGAAAGTAATAATGGGTAAGTGTGGACTTTTTTGCAACTGTTAAAATTGCATGTTTGGGCATGAGGAAAATTTGTTTCTTACAGAGTAATGGACATTTTGCTCACAATGATCACTTTTAAAAAGTTGTCCTAGCTGGGCGCGGTGGCGCACGCCTGTAATCCCAGCACTTTGGGAGGCTGAGGCAGGAGGATCGCGAGTTCAAAGCCAGCCTCAGCAATGGCGAGGCACTTAGCAACTCAGTGAGACCCTGTCTCTAAATAAAATACAAAAAAAAAAGGTCTGGAGATGTGACCCAGTGGTCGAGTGCCCCTGAGTTCAATCCCCGGTACCACAAAAAAAAAAAAAAAAAAAAAAAAAAAAAGTTGTCCTTCAGCCTTAATGCTCTTGTTTATGAAAATTTTTGACTGGAAGTTTAACTCCATGTTTTCTTTGGAATTTGTCAAATTATGTATTGAGGCACGGACTAGATCTATTTCCAGAACTTCCACATTTTTATTAAGAAAAAATATATGGTTCAAAAATTCCTGGGCATGTATTTGTAAAGATATATATAACTCCTGAAAAGTAATTGGCATACGTTGAATTATTCTCTGAGATATCAAATCATCTTGATGTCTTTTGCAGTGAAATTTTTCATAACAAATCTTCACATGACTTTCACTCTCACATACAGTTTCCCATATGTTTCTTAATTTTAAATAGTTAAGTTTATGTTCTCTTTCTTTTCTTTATCACTTTTTGAAATAAATGTTTTCTGTCCTCCTCTGGTGAAAATTCATGGGTATGATGAGACGTCATGCCTTAAAAGATTAAAAAAAATATTATTTTATCTACGAACCTGGAATGAATATATTATGCAAATATTAAATATAAAATTATAGCAATGTTATGATACCAGCTGGGTTGCCAAAGAGTCAATCCAAAGCCAGTATTACTTCTGATGCACATAAACTAAATAAAAATGTACAAAGTTTCCTTCTGAGAATGGTCCAAACCATCTCAGATATCACAGAATCCAATATGAGGACATTACTAAGGAGAGAAATATATTAGAGGGAAAAAATGTGTTAGTTTTATCAACCACGCCCTTTCCATGTCCATCATAGAGGATTGAGAATTTTTGGAAAAACAAATTACCAACTCCTGTATCTGTAAATGGAAAAAGGAAAATGTTAAAAAAAAATTGCAAACATTTGTGGCTTTCATGGGGCTGCTTGCAAGCTGGTTTCTGTCTACTATTACACAGAGACCTGGAGATAACAAGAAAACAATATTAGAGGCATTAAATACCTGGTACAGAAGCCAATATTTCATGAATGAGGCTATCATATGGCAATCAAGATAAATGACTAGCCTTTTATTTTTAAATTTGTGTAATTTTCTGATTTATTTCATTGACAAATTCAACATTATGGACTAATTACACCATACTATTTTAAAGTGTGTGTGTGTGTGTGTGTGTGTGTTGTGCATGTATAATTATATTTACATAGGTGTGTATGTATATATTCACCAGATTCAGTCATTTCTATATAATTCAAATATATATGTATAAATATTTATATCCATTGAATATATACAAATATATATATATATACACACATATATTATTTCATATAATTATGAGTTTTGTTCTTAGAAAGTATGACAATTATTCTATTAACATTAATCAAAAATGCAATACACTGGGGCTGAAGTTGTGGCTCAGCAATGGAGCACATGCATTGTATGTGTGGTTGGATTCAAAGCACCAAATAAAAATAAATAAATAAAATAAAGTTATTGTGTCCAACTACAAGTAAAAAATAAATATTTTTTGAAAAATGAAAAACACTATATTCACCATGTGGTACAATGGAACTCCTTACCTTTCTTTTGCCATTGATATGAATTTGACCAACAATATGCCAACACTCCACAAAATACAGTACCAGATGAGTACAATTTTGCTTTCTCCATTTCTGTTTCCACATGTGAATCAGATGCTCCTGTAACTGATTTTTTTCTGTGACTGCCTTATTACAATTAATAGAAGGTCCTGAACATACATTCCATGCCAATTTAAATACAAGAATTTTTTTAGTGGCTAAGTATTATATGTATATAAACACCATACTTTTATTCATTCAGAAATTATTGAGCACATAGGTTGAGTCCATATCTTCACTATTGTGAACAATGCTTACAGTGGACACAGTACTGAACACTTTAATATGTGGATTTAAATTCTTGTGCATACATATTAAGTATTTGTATTTCAGTATTATGGGGTTAATCTGCTTTTAATTTTTTTTTTTTTTTTTTTTTTTGTGGTACTGGTGATTGAACTCAGTTGAACACAGGGGCACTCAACGACTGGGACACATCTCCAGCCATTTTTTGTATTTTTATTTAGAGACAGGGTCTCACTAAGTTGCTAAGTGCCTTGCCATTGCTGAGGATGGCTTTGAACTCGAGATCCTCCTGCCTCAGCCTCCCAAAGTGCTGGGATTACAGGCGTGCGCCACTGGGCCCGGCTGCTTTTAATTTTTTATGTGTGATGCATGTGACTAAATTCAAGGATGCTGTGCCACAGAACTACAAAAGAAGCTCTTTGAAAGTCGTTAATTTTGAAACATTCTATTGCTAAGTTTTGTAGTTTGCTTCACATTTGAAATCCTCTCACACAGGCTCCAAATTAGCTGGGATTACAAGAATGTATCTTGGTGCTTGCCTAGTTTTCATTTATTACTGTTTTCCATAATGACTATATAGTCTAGTGTTGGCTGCTTTTTCAAAGGGCAAATTAATTAAAAATAGGAAAGTATACAAAAAAATATGGCTTAATTGAAGAAAAAAAACAAAACATTAGGAATTGAATTTAGGATAGAGATATATGAATTGTCAAAAACCACTAAATAACCATTAGAAAGGAGTTAAGTGAGCTAAATGCAGACAACAAATTGTTAATATAAATAAAACAGAGATCACAATCCAAAAGATCAGTTATCTACAAGAATAAAATACAGTCAAGCTCAAAACACATTTTCATAAAAATTTAAAAATTTACAAAAAGGGAAACTTGAGAACACCAAGAGAAATAGATGCATCACCTAGATAGTCCTATATAATCAATAGTGAATTCCTTTACATTACAGAATGCTATTTGGAAATATTGTCAAAGGGGTGAAAGAATAACATTACCAAGAATATTATATTCAGCCGGGGCGCGGTGGCGCAAGCCTGTAATCCCAGCACTTGGGAGGCTGAGTCAGGAGGATCGCGAGTTCAAAGCCAGCCTCAGCAATGGTGAGGCACTTAGCAACTCAGTGAGACCCTGTCTCTAATAAAATACAAAAAAGGGCTGGGGATGTGGCCCAGTGGTCGAGTGCCCCTGAGTTCAATCCCGGTACAAAAAAAAAGAATATTATATTCAGAACTACTAACCTTCAAAAGTACATAAAACATACATATAAAGCTTTCAAACCTATGAATGTCCCAATGTTTATTACCTCCAGACCTATTGAAAATACCTCATGGAATTCTTCAGACTGAAAAAACACATTTGGAAGTAATGTAACATATCAAATTTTAAAGTTATCTTGAAACAAAATAAAAATGATTCTATATTATTAGAAACAATGAATATAAAATAATTAATTTCAATAGAAATTGAAAAGAAAAAGCATAAAAGACAATATAACATTGTGAATAAGAATAGGGAGAGGGCAAGGGGGACAAAAGAGAAAAAGAAAAAGTGGTTGAATAAGATGGATATCATTATTCTAAATCCATGATTGAAGACTTGAATGCTACGAATATACTTTGTATACAAACTGTTTTGTGTAAAAAGATGCTCTATATGTGTAGTATGAAGTATAATACATACTACTACTATAAATAAAAATTTAAAAATAAAGAATAGGGTATAAAATTTGTAAATCAATAACATAATTTGAAAGGATATATCAATATACTGAATTTCATAATGAAATAAAGTTAATTTTTACCAGTTTAATATAGTGGAATGCTACAGGGTTCTTTATAAAATTTCAATGTAAATGACATAATAAACACTCATAAAATATTATAAAGGAAAATGGGAGAAAATCAAAGCATGAAAATGTAAATATAAATGAATCCCAAATTAAAACATTTTAGAAAAGTATGAAAAATAGTTAAGAGAAATAAAAAATAACAAACTTCCAAAATAGGACAATAAAATTCTTCACTTTTAGAAATTTATTTGATTAATAATTAATATTTCATTTTAAATGTGTTATCACATAATAACAATCAAAGCATATAGCTTGTTTAACAGAATGACATATAACAATATACAAGTATGTAATCCGCAAGGGACTCTAAATCTAAGGCCACAGATTGAAAGCAAAAGGATATAAGATTATTGCATAAAGTATTGCCAAGAAAGCTGGGCTGGCAAAATTATGGTATATAAAACACATTATACAAAAAAAGTTATGAGATCGTTTTTAAATTAAAAAATACCTTAAAATAAGGCAAAGTAGAATATAATAAAAAGATCAAAGGAACTCCCATGCAGATACTGCAATAAAAGTAGTTACATGTGTAACTAACATCATACCTCTGGAACACAAATACTAAGGTTGAGAAAATTAAATAAGAAAATAGAAAGCAACACTGTATTACCAGAAAACAAATATCCCCACTTACTGTAAAGTAATAGAAAGTCAAACAAAATGTCAAACACAAAACAGAAGAGTTTGAGAAATATTGTAAACAAATGTGACTTATGTACTCAGTGTTCTCAAGAGTAAATAAAATATTATGCTGAATAGATCAACACTTAGGAAACAAAACAAACGTTAACAAATATGAAAATATTAAAAAATTATGTTCTAAACATTATGGAATAAAACTAGAAATCATAAGTGAAAGCGATGCTCAAAAATCAATAAATATGTTGCAATTAACTGATCATTCTTGAACATGGTCTTGTTTAAAATTCAAAGATAAAACTAGAAGATGTTTGTATTACTCAAAGTTATCTGGAGAATTCAGGTAATATGTGTCAAAAGCCCAATGTGTGTGTTTTTTTTTTTTTTTTTTGCAGAAAAATATAAAACTCTTTTAGGAATTGCATTGAACCTCTAAATTGTATGAATATCTCAAAAATAGTCAAAATTCAAACAAAATGGAAAGAATGCTGTTTCACCACTAAAAAGCTTATTAAAAGCTATAGTATTTAATTGTTAATACTTATAAAACCTTGTTTAGATAAGCATATAAAGTTTAGCATATGGTAATGACCCTCACATATATTGCAAAGTAAGAAATATTTGTACACCAGTGTTTGTTATAATATTATTGAACACATCGATCATATAGGTGCCACCAAACCTCACTTGAAATGATTGGGATAACATAAAAAGACCAAACTTAGAAATGCACAATCTTTTCAATGACACAATATCAGAGAATTTCCCAAGCATAAAGAATAAAATGAAAAATCAAATACAAGAGGCTTAGAGGATACCAGATATACAAAACTGTAGCAGAACCATACTAGGATATATTGTAATGAGAATGACTAAAATACAAAACAAGGTTAAAACCTTGAAGGCCATGAGAGACAAAAAAAAAAATAATAATAATAAATTGTGTATAGGGGTAAACCAGTTTGAATGTCAACTGATCTTTTTGCCACAGACTGTCAAATCTAGGTGGTCCTCAATCATATATTTCAAGCACTGAAAGAAAATGAATGCCAAACAAGAATTTTATATCCAGCAAAATTAAGTTTCAGATTTGGAGATGAAATAAAATCCTTTTATGATCAACCAAAATTAAAAGAACTCACAACTAGAAAGCCTACACTGTAGAACATTCTCAACAGAATATTCTAAGAGGATTAAGTGAAAACCAGCAAAGGGAGGAAATACATGAAAGCAATAGTCATACAAAGAAGAAACTAAGTCAAATTAAAACCCAGAGATAAATTAAAATGACAGGGAATACAAATCTTTTCCCAATAATAATCTTGAATGTTAATTGCCTACACTTATTCATCAAAAGGCATAGACTGGGAGATTGGGTTAAAAAATAAGACTCAACAAAATGGTGTTTCCAGGACACTCAACTCATAGGGAAAAGACATCCATAGGTTTAAGGTAAAAGGATGGGGAAACAGATATCACTCATATAAATTGCAGAACAATCAGAGATTTCCATCTTCATTTCATATGCCTTCAAGGCAAAATTAACCAGAAGGCACAAAGATAGACATTTCATACTACTTAAGGGAATTATATATGAACAAGATATTACAATTGTAAATATTTATGTGCCAAACAATTGGAACATCTATCTACCTACAAACAAATCCTTCTCAATTTCAAGAATCAAACCAACTACAGCACAATAATACTTGGGTGACTTTAACATACCTGTTTCATCACTGAAGAGATCCTCCAAATAAAACAAAATCAAGAAGTTATAAAAATGAAAATGAAATCATTAATATAGACTTAACAGATACATAGAGAATATTTCATCCATCATGAACTCAATATACTTTTTTCTCTTTTCTAAAATGCACCATATCTTATGCCACAAAACGTGTATATGTTAGTAAAAGATAATATACATAATAATGATGAAACTAGTAATCAGTGATAAAATTAGAAAATAGAAGATACTTTATATAATACACTACTAAATGATAAATAGATAGTAGAAGAAATCAAGGATAAAATGAAACAAAAAAATTTTTAGAGGTAAATGAGAACACTCATACAACATATCAAAAAACTCTGGGTCACTATGAAGGCAGTACTAAGAGGAAAGGTTATTGCATTGCGCTCATTCATTAATTAAAAAGTCAACAAATAAATGACCTGACATTACATCTCACAGACCTAGAAAAAGAAAAACATATTAGCATTAAAAGCAGTAGAAGAGCCGGGCGCGGTGGCGCACGCCTGTAATCCCAGCACTTTGGGAGGCTGAGGCAGGAGGATCGCGAGTTCAAAGCCAGCCTCAGCAATGGTGAGGCACTTAGTAACTCAGTGAGACCCTGTCTCTAAATAAAATACAAAAAAGGGCTGGGGATGTGACCCAGTGGTCGAGTGGCCCTGAGTTCAATCCCCGGTACCACAAAAAAAAAAAAAAAAAAAGCAGTAGAAGACAGAAAATTATTAAAAATCAGAAGAGCTGAAATCATTGAAATTGAAAAAAAAAAGGGGAAAAGATTGACAAAACAAAAAGTTGGTTATTTAAGAAATTATATAAACTATAAAATCCCCTAGCTGTGCTAACAATGTGGGAAAAAAAGAGAAAACTTAAATTACTAAAATATGTAACAAAAATAGAAATATCAAAATGAACATATCTGAAATACAGAAGAAAATCACAAGCTATTTTGAAAATTTATACTCTAATAAAACGGAAAATCTCAAAGACATTGACAAATTTCTAAACACATATGACCTACCCAAACTGAATGATATGTCATACACTATGTAAATTCTTGGGACATTCCGGACGCTGTCTGCTGAGGGGATGGAAAAACTCTGGCTCTGGTTGCTTAACAGGACCTGTGGAGGACAGGGGCTAAGCAGGGAGCATGGCTATGATGTATGAGAATCAGAACCGCCCTGCTGGTCACTGATTGGTTATGTTTGGTCCTTTATAAGTACAGAGCACCCTTTCAATAAATGAGTCTTTGGCACCACTTCCGACCAAAACTCCCCTACCAAAACCCCGGCCTGACCCTGTGTCCATCTGAGGGGTGTGGGAGAGGGCGCTGGTGACTCTTTCCCTCTGAGCCTTTTGACGCCAGGTAAGGCTAACCTCAGCCCTTTTCTGCTGGTCAGAAAGGGACTTCTTCTGAGCCCTGAAGGGGGTTGGCTAAAGACCTTGGCCCCTTATTAAAAGCACGCAGCAGTAAACAGCTCAATATCAAGAATGAAATAGAAAATGCCATCAAAAGCCTAACAAGCAAGAAAAGCCCAGGAACAGATTGATTCTCAGCAAAGTTTTACACAACCTTCAAACATGAATTAACACCTACACTCTTTAAAGTATTCCAGGAAATAGAAAGGGAGGGAAGCCTCCCAAACTCATTCTATGAGGCTAAAATCACCCTGATATCTAAATCAGACAAACACAAAGCATAGAAAGAAAACTTCAGACCAATAACTCTGATGAATATACATGCAAAAATTCTCAAAATAATTGTGGCAAATACCATACAAAAACATATATATAAGATAGTTCCCCATGATCAAGTGGGGTTCATTCAAGGAATGCAGGGTTTCCTCAAGATGTGGAAATCAGTAAACATACTACATAATATCAACAGATTTTAAAACAATAAACATGATGATCTAGATATAAACAAAGCAAAACAAAAAAGGCAATTGACAAAACACAGCACCTCTTCATGTTCAAAACGGCAGAAAAACCAGGGGTACTAGGAATATACCTCAACATCATAAAAAGTATATGTGGTAAAAAACAACAGCAGCATAACTCTAAACAGAGAAAAACTGAAAGATTTCTCTCTAAAAACTGAAGAAAAACTCTTTTGCCACTTTTATTCAACATCATCTTTGAAACTGTAGACAGAGCAATTAGTCAAAAGACAGGAATAAAACAGATGCAACTAGGTAAAGAAGATCTCCAACTATCACTATCTCCTGATGACATAATTCCATATTTAGAAGATCAAATAAATTAAACCAGAAAACATCAAGAACTAATAATTGAATTCATTAAAGTAGCAGGATATAAAATTCACACCCATACCAAGGGCACACTGATGCATGCCTGAAATCCCAGAGGCTTGGAGGCTGAGATAGGACGATCACATGTTCAAAGGCAGCCTCAGCAAAAGTGAGTTGCTAAGCAAATCAATGAGACCATATGTAAAGAAAATACAAAATAGGACTGGAGATGTGGTTCAGTGGTTGAGTGCCCCTGAGTTCAATTCCTGGTACCCTGCACCCCCCAAAAATAAGACGTGTAAATCAATTGTGTTTCTAAACATCAGCAATAAATCCACTGATAGAGAAATTAGAAAAATCTGCCACATTCACAATAGCCTGGGGGGGGGGAGGTGGAGAACAAACATCTGGAGAGTAAATCTAACAAAAGAGGTAAAAGAACTCTATAATGAAAACAAAACAAAACAAAAACACTTAAAAAAGAAATTAAAGAAGACTTTAGGAGATGGAAAAATTTCCCATGCTCCTTGAGAGGCAGATTTTTTTTTTTTTTTTTTTTTTTGGTACCAGGGATTGAACTCAGAGGCAATCGACCACTGGGCCACATCCCCAGCCCTTTTTTTGGTTTTTATTAGAGACAGGGTCTCACTGAGTTGCTAAGTGCCTCACCATGGCTGAGGCTGGCTTTGAACTCGCGATCCTCCTGCCTCAGCCTCCCAAAGTGCTGGGATTACAGGCGTGCGCCACTGCGCCCGGCTAGAGGCAGATTTAATATTGTCAGAATGGCCACACTACCAAAAGTATTACACAGGTTTAATGTAATTTCTATTAATATCACATTGGTAATCTTCATAGAAATAGGAAAAACAACCATAACATTAATTTAAAAAAAGAAAAGAAAAAGAAAAAGAGAGATGCAGAATAGCCAAAGCTATCCTCAGTAAGAAAAGTGAAGCAGGAGGACTCACGATACCAGAATTTAAACTATATCAGAGACCTATAGTAACAAAAACAGCATGGTATTGACACCAAAACAAACACATAGACCAAAGGTACAGAATAGAAGACACAGGGATAAAGCTACACAAATATAGTTATCTCATACTTGGTAAAGATGCCAAAAACTTTCAGTGGATCTAGGCACAGTGGTGCATGCCTGTAATCCCAGCACGTGGGAGGCTGAGTCGGTAGGATCGTGAGTTCAAAGCCAGCCTCAGCAATGGTGAGGCACTTAGCAACTTAGTGAGACCCTGTCTCTAATTAAAATTAATAAAAGGGCTGGGGATATGGCCCAGTGGTCACGTGCCCCTGAGTTCAATCCCCAGCAACAATAACATATCGTTCGATATTTTTGGAGTAGTTTAACTCCTTCATGCAATAAACTGAAGAGAGAGATAGTAAAAAAAAGAAAAAAATGCAGATGAAAACCATCATTTTATTCCACTGCAGTCAGAATGGCAATCATCAAGAATACAGGCAACAATAAATGCTGAGGAGGACGTGGGGGAAAATGTACATTTATACATTGCTGGTGAAGTTGTAAATTGGTGCAAACCATTATGGAAAGCAGTATGAAGATTGCTCAAAAAACTGAGAGTGGAACGAGTATTTGAAGAAGCTATACCACTCTTAAGTTCATACACAAAAAACTTAAGTTCATACACAAAAAAAAAAAATCAGTACACTACAGTGACAAGGTCTCGTCAATGTTTATAGCACTTCAATTCACATTGGCTATCCTATGGAACCAACCTAGGTGTCCTTCAATAGTTGAATGGATAAAGAAATTGTGAAAAAAAATTGTGATAGGTATTTGATGGAATATTACTCAGCTTTAAAGAAGAATGAAAATATGGCATTTGCTAGTAAATGGATGGAGCTGAAGTAAATATCATGCTAAGCAAAATAAGGCAATCGCAAAAAGCCAAAGGCAAATGTTTCCTCTGATATGCAGATGCTAATTCACAATATGGGGGAGGGTGTTCTAGGGAAGAATAGACATACTTTAGTTAGTAGAGGGGAGTGCAGGGAGGGAAGGTTATATAGGGATATTAAGAATAGTAAAATAAGCCGGGCGCGGTGGCGCACACCTGTAATCCCAGCACTTTGGGAGGCTGAGGCAGGAGGATCGCAGGTTCAAAGCCAGCCTCAGCAATGGCGAGGCACTTAGCAACTCAGTGAGACCCTGTCTCTAATAAAAATACAAAAAAGGGCTGGGGATGTAACCCAGTGGTCGAGTGCCCTGAGTTCAATCCCCGGTACCACCAAAAAATAAATATATATAGTAAAATAAAACAGACATTATTATCTTATGTTCATATATGACTACATGACCAATGTGATTCTATGACATGTAAAATCAGAAAATAAGGAATTATACCCCATTTATGTAAGACAAATCAATAAACATAAATGCATTTTACTATCAGGTAAAACAAATTAAAAAAAGAAGAGAGTATATGTAAAAAATTAAAGAAGAATACCCAAATTAATAGTATCCCTGTGAAAAAAATGATTGCAAAATAGTTCTGTGAAAGAAATCACTTATAAAGACAATAACATGATTCTACTCGTACATGCCTACATCCTGGTGAAAAGTGTTATGGTTTAGATATTAGGTGTCCCCTTGAAGCTCATATGTGAGACAATATAAGAATGTTTATGGAAAAAAATGATTGAATTATGATAATCTTAACCCAGTCAATGAATTAGTCCCCTGCTGGGATTAAATGAGTGGCAATTGAAGGCTGGTAAGGCTGGAGGAGGTGGATCCCTGGGGGCTGTGTCTTTGAGGAGTTTATTTTGTATCTGGCAAGTGGAATCTTTTTGCTCTCTGACCATCACTGGAGCACCTACCCTCCACCAAGATGTTCTGCCTCATCTTGAACTCGAAAGAATGAAGTGGTTGTCTATGGACTGAGACCTCTGATGCTGTGAGCCAATAAATAAACTTTACTTCCACTAAAAAAAAAATTCTATATATGATAATAAGCCCTTACATGTATTGCAAACTAAGAAATATTTGCACACCAATGTTGGTAAAAATGTTATTCAACAAGTCCATTATCTGGATGCCAAACCAATGTCCCTTGAAATTATTGGAGGAGGCAATTTGGAATAGAGAAATGAGAATATTTTTTTTCAAGTCAAAAAGAAAGAAATTTTACAAAATATATTAATAGCGGCGCGGTGGCGCACGCCTGTAATCCCAGTACTTGGGAGGCTGAGGCAGGAGGATTGCGAGTTCAAAGCCAGCCTCAGCAATGGTGAGGCACTTAGCAACTCAGTGAGACCCTGTCTCTAATAAAATACAAAAAAGGGCTGGGGATGTGGCCCAGTGGTCGAGTGGCCCTGAGTTCAATCCCCGGTACCAAAAAAAAAAAAAAATATATATATATATATATATTAATAGGGATGAATCTAAAGTACATTATATTAAATGATTCACAAACAAAAAGATAAATAGGAAGTATTCTATCATTATGAGATATCTCCACTAAAAAAAAAAAAAAAGTTAGAACGGAATTGAGGATGATAATTACTATTGAGTAATTCATGAAAGTTGCCATTTAATCATAAAAGAAACATGAGCCCGTTTTTACATGGGAATAAATTTTTTTTTTGCCTCCTCAGGTGCAAACTTTCTACAGATACATTGCATGACAATTTGAATAAACATTACTGGAAAGTACACTTGAAATCCTGGAGACATCATTTTATTTTATGTGAGGTATTTTTTTTGGTGGGGTGGAGAGTACTCAGGGGCACATGACAACTGAAATACATCCCCAGCCCTATTTTGTATTTTCGTTAGAGACAGGGTCTCAGTGAGTTGCTTAGCACCTCTCTTTTGCTGAGGCTGGCTTTGAACTTGTGATCCTCCTGCCTCAGCCTCCCAAGCAACTGGGATTATAGGCATGTGTTACCATACCTGGATACTTTTATGGTTTTGATCAATCACCATTACAATTTCAAACCATACATAAAATAAACAAAATTGTAAAATTTTTGAAAGCTACATTTAAAGAGCTATGGTCTTTATTCTATAACCTGTACAAAATCATCAATGTATACATGATGCACTTGCATGTAATGTTAGCTGTTAGCACTTCTGAGGCAGGATGATTGCAAATTCAAGTCTACATTCAACAGCATGGTAAGAACCATTCTTCCAATATAAATGAAAACAGATTTTATTATTAGAGAATCCCTGGATTCAACTGATTACATTTACATATAAAAAACTTCCATGAATATGTACTTTGGCAGGATGAAAAACCAATCTAGATGCCGGGCGTGATGACACACTCCTGTAATCCCAGCACTTTGGGAGGCTGAGGCAGGAGGATTGCGAGTTCAAAGCCATCCTCAGCAATGTCAAGGCACTTAGCAACTCAGTGAGACCCTGTCTCTAAATAAAATACAAAAAAGGGCTGGGGATGTAGCCCAGTGGTCCAGCGCCCCTGAGTTCAATCCCCGGTACCACCAAAAAAAAAAAAAAAAAAAAAAAAAAAAAGAAAGAAAGAAAGAAAAACGAATCTAGATGAAATATAAAAGTCATAAACTATTATAATATTCATACAAGTACAAGCACATGTAACTTTTGGCAACAGAAGAAAAGATCATGCATATACTAATTTCAACTTACATCACCCTAAATTGTAAAATCATGAAAGATGCCATTTAATCAAAAAATGTAGAGAAAAATAAAAAATTGTTAATGGTATGAGGAAACCTACTCTACAACATGAATCCTACTCTATAAAATGACATAAAAAATTTAAAAAATGAAAATTTAACTAACATATTGTAAATAACCACAGATATGTTATTTTAAAAACCATTTTATATAATGACACCTATGACTACTGACCCCAAAAAAGCAGGCTTGTGAATTCTAACATTAATTACATGGTAGAAAATATTGGAAGAATAGCTTTAGCAGTATTCATAAAGAGCTCTGCTGGGACAGGCGCAGTGGCGCATGCTTGTAATCCCAGCACTTGGGAGGCCGAGGCAGGAGGATAGTGAGTTCAAAGCCAGCCTCAGCGTTGGCGAGTCACTTAGCAACTCAGTGAGACCCTGTCTCTAATAAATACAAAAAAGGGCTGAGGATGTGGCCCAGTGGTTGAGTGCCCCTGAGTTCAATCCCCACTACAAAAAAAAAAAAAAAAAAAAAAAAAGCTCTGCTAAGGAAATTTTATTAAATTTAATATACAAATAATATCAGAGTAACTACTTTATGAATATTAATAAGTTACAAAGTTTGACTTTTTCATCTCCAGAAATGTGCATAGATTTCTTAGAGACCCACAAATACTGGAAAATCTGTTAGACCATGTTGACCATCATAAGCAAAGGGGAGTGTTTTTGTTGTTAATTTGAAAGTACTGGGACATCACTGGAGGAAAAGGAGGAGATTTTTTTTTTTTTTTTTTTTTTTTTTTTTTTTGGTACTGGGGATTGAACTCAGGGGCATTCGACCACTGGGTCACATCCCCAGCCCTTTTTTGTATTTTATTTAGAGACAGGGTCTCACTGAGTTACTAAGTGCCTCGCCATTGCTGAGGCTGGCTTTGAACTCGCGATCCTCCTGCCTCAGCCTCCCAAAGTACTGGGATTACAGGCATGTGCCACCACGCCTGGCTAAGGAGGAGATTTTTTAAAAATTTGAATAAATGATAAACATAGGAAGATATCCCATGATAATAAAAAAGACAAATCTAGGCTTCTCAACATTTTTTTCCCTGCTGGATAAATTCCCAATAAACATTTTGAAATTTGTCTTCCTCCTTGACTTTAGGACTCTCAACTGTATCTTTGTCTATGCATAGGCCAAAATATTTTACATTACTAAATTACTCTAAAGTACAACTTATTAATGTGAAGGATATATATATCACACCAAGAAAGGGAAGACAATAACGACTGAACATTTTCTTTCCTGTATCAAAACATGCCCAGTCATTTCTTTTGCAAGCAAGAATCTGAATCCGTTCACACAAAGCAGAAACTCTTTAAATATATTCTGCAAGGCATGGAAATTAAATATTGATAATGAATTAACAATTATGAAGTGAAATTATGCTTACCCAGGAAGACCAGGTTTCTGTAGTTTTCTAACATCACATCTGTATATAAATTAGGCTGAGCAGGCTCAAGGCACTCCCATTCCTCCTCAGAGAAATCAATGGCCACATCCCTGAATGTCAAGAGATCCTGAAATGGAAGCAGGCAAATTGTAGTCGCCGGAAAGGGATTGCAGCCTGGAACAGCAGCGCCGCGGGAAGGAGTCCGGAGACAGGATGGAGACGAAAATATTTTTTAATCTTACAAGAAACTACAATATATCTATACAATAGCGATAACCCTATCTTTTCTCTCTCTGGTCTCTTCCCATGCGCCCGAGCAGCAATGGCGCTCGCTCGATCTGCTGAGTCACCGTTCAAATCTCTCGAGATCCTCGACCAAGTCCTGCGAGATCCCAGACCAAGTCCCGTGAGACTACAGAAGGCGGAAATGCCCAAAAATGTCTATGGCCCAATAGTCAACCGCAATCTTAGCTATCTCCCCAAACAGGGCTCCTGCATTTCCCCCTTTTGTTTTAAAAGAGGGGATGCTCTAGGACGTCTATGTGCAACCAACATTCTTACCCGTCATCGGATAATCAAGGCTGTGCCCTTGACTCCTGTCTTAGGTTGATATGTCGGCCACATGAGACTATCCCGTGCGACTGTGCCTGTCTTAGGTTGTCCCCCTCTGGGGATCTTACCCATCATTGGCTAACCAGCCATTCAATGGAGCCCTTTAGGATCGACTGTGTAAGATGACTAACAGCCGTCCAATTGTGGGGAGATGCTGCGGCTTTAAGGCAACAAGCCTTTTGGTGACGAGCCAAATTGCATAGCATATCAAATTCTTTAAACAAATCAGCTGCCTTAAGTTCTATCAAGTAACACACTGAGTTGTCTAAACAAATACCCCCAAGGTACTGTCCCATGAAGTCCCAAACAATGAAAGATCAAAATGTCCACTTGTTATAACACGTAGATATAGGAGGCCCCATGCATGCAGAGCAGAGGCCACACTGCTGGTGAGGTTGTTTGACATTTGAGCAGCAGGGATGCTTGCAGCGACCGCGATCCCTGCATCTGTAGCAGCAGCCGTCTTTTTTTATGTCTAGACAATGCCACCGGCAAATCTTCAGGGCCCGCTCCCTAGAGACTCAAGCATCAATTATTAAAGGAAAGGCAGTGCTATTCCAGCACTGAGTCAAGAGGCGAGTTGTCAAACTAAAAAATAGAATTATTAGATTAGAAAATTAAAGTTGATTTCTGCTCACACACATTGCAGCCTGAGCTCCCACAAACATAAGCTGGCAAAATATCATATTTAGAACAAAACAAAGAAAGACTGAGGGTATTTACTGTATTAAAGATAGATTAAAGAAAAACTAAAAGCACTTTGGAGAAATAATTTGTTAGCTGGCACTCTCGAGTTTCTGCATACACAGCAGTCCTTTACCTGTTGAAATGATTGAAATTAATCATTTATTAAACAAATGAAGTTAATAACAAATAAGCAACCTTATGTCAAAACACCAAAATATCAGGTTATACAGCCCTAGTCATATTTGTCGCTTAAGAGAAATCCCTGGGACACCTATAAAACAAAATTGAAGGTACCTTCACTTATTAAATTATTTACCCAATTAGAATACTCTTAAACTTAAATGAATTAGAGTTATTTGGATCCATATATATATATATATATATATTATATTCACAAGCGCTTTGTTATTTTTGATGTCAGACTGGACAGACAGATGCACATACAAACATATATTTGTGACGTCACATTAACATGAAATTTAGACAAATACACAGACATAAACACATATATAAAAAGAAAAAAATACAATTGTGTGCACACTAAAGAGAGATCTCTTCGTCCCAGCCAGGAGGAATGACACTTAAGTTGTGACGTATTTTGAAGGACTCTTTTAAGGGAATCATTCCATATCTTAATCATGGTCCTCTTGATTTTGTACCTTTTTTATTAATCTTGATTCCTCAACAACTTCATCTTGATCCTTTTGATTTGGTACTTGCTTTATTAATCTAGATGGTATCCATATTGGAGAGGATTCATGCTTTGGAAAAAACACAAACAGATCCTCTCTCCCCCAAATTAACACTGGATCTGGACGTTTCCATGTACCTGAAAGAACATCCTTCCAGTAAACCAAAGGTTTATGTTGTTGATGTGGGTTCCAATGTCTGTCTCCAGCAGAATAACCATCAGAGTCTAAAGTTAAAAAATTTAAGGTAAACAGGGCAACTGCCAATCTGTCCTTAGGATTTTTCCAGTTTCCTTCTTTCTGTTTTAACAACATAACTTTTAGTGTGCGGTTTGCTCTTTCAATAATGCCCTGACCCCGAGGATTGTATGGGATGCCTGTTTTATGGGATATGTTGAATTTTGCGCAAAACTCTTTGAAAGATGAGGACGTATATGCGGGGCCATTATCTGTTTTAAGCATTTTGGGGATGCCCAATGCAGCAAAAGCTTGTAAACAATGAGATGTGACATCTTTAACTTTTTCTCCGGAATGTAAGGAAGCAAAAATCATGCCTGAGCATGTATCTATGGTTACATGAATAAATCGCAATTTTCCAAAACTTGGCTCATGAGTAACATCCATCTGCCACAAATGATTGGGCATTAATCCTCTAGGGTTAACACCAAAATGAGGATTGGGCAAATGTGTCATACAAGATTTACAATCTTTTACAATTGTTCTGGCTTGCTCCTTTGTGATTTTAAACCTACGTTGCAAGGTGGTGCTGTTGACGTGAAACTGGGAGTGAAATAAAGTAGCTTGTTGTAGCGCTGAAAGTATAAATATTGTTTTTGTAAGTTCATCAGCCTTTTGATTACTTTCATGGAGGGGGCCAGGCAAATTAGTATGTGCTCTAAAATGGCCTATGAATAGAGGTTCTTTTCTTGCCCACAAAAGTTTTTGTATTTGATAAAACAATTTAAAAGCTGGAGTATGAGGTGCTATTGGTCCTGCTAACTCTAATTTTGGGACGGCTTGTACAATATAGTGGCTATCTGAAAAAATGTTTATGGGCTGGTCTCTAAAATTTTCCAGAGCTCTTACCACAGCTTCCAATTCCACTAGTTGAGCTGATTTGTGTGCAGTTATGTAAGTCATATTTTCTTTTGTAGTGACTACTGCAGCAGTACCATTTGAGGACCCATCTGTAAATACATTAAATGCCTTAGGAATAGGTTGATTTTTTATTACCTGTGGAAATATAATAGGATGATTAATACAAAAAGACAATATAGGAGACTTAGGAAGGTGATTATCAAAATTTGCAGAGGTAGAGCATCTAGCTATAGCCCAGTCATTATCGTTGAAGCATAAATATTCAATCTGTGACGATGAATAGGGAGTAATAATAGTAGCAGGGTGTATGCCAAATATTTTAGTAGAAGTTTTAAGTCCTTGAAGAATAAGTTTAGCCACCATGGAGGTATAAGACTCAATTATGCTTTTAGGAGAGACAGGCAAATGTATCCATAATAAAGGCCCTTGTTGCCAAAATACTCCTGTGGGTGTATATTGTGAAGAAATAATAATCAATATCAGCGGTTGAGTTAAATCAAATCTGTCACAATGAGCTCCTTCTATGGCTTTTTTTGCTACCTTTAAAGCTTTCCTAGCATCAGGAGTCAATGTTCGCGGTGAGGATGGATCAGGGTCCCCTCGAAGGATATCAAATAAAGGTTTTAATTGGCCAGTAGTGAGGTTTAGTGTAGGGCGAAGCCAATTAATGTCTCCCAGTAGTTTTTGGAAATCATTGAGGGTGGTTAAGTGTTCTTTATTTATTAAAATTTTTTGGGGTCTAACAAAAGTATCCATGATTTTAAATCCTAAATATAATATGGGAGATCTGGTTTGAACTTTTTCTTCTGCTATATATAATCCGTATTTTTTTAAATTTTCTACCATGTCACTGAATATATTAAATAAGATTTTTTGATTAGGGTGGGCCAATAAAATATCATCCATGTAATGTAGACACATGAAGTTTGGATATTTATTTTTAATGGGTTGGATGGCCTTGTCCACATATATTTGGCATATGGTGGGGCTATTAGCCATTCCCTGTGGCAAAACCTTCCATTGATATCTCTGATCAGGGCCATTATTGTTAATAGAAGGAACTGAAAAGGCAAACCTGGGGGCATCCAGAGGATGTAGGGGAATAGAAAAGAAGCAATCCTTTATATCAAGACTAATAACATGGAAATTTTTTGGAATAGCTATAGGATTCGGAAGTCCAGGTTGAGTAGGGCCCATGACTTGCATGGTTTTATTAATTTGTCTAAGATCATGTAATAATCGCCATTTTCCTGATTTTTTCTTGATCACAAATATGGGGGAATTCCAGGGAGAGGTGGAAGGTTCTATATGTCCTGCTTCTAATTGTTCCTGAACTAGTAGGTGGGCCGCTTGTAATTTCTCTTTAGATAGGGGCCACTGAGGGACCCACACTGGCTTATCAGAAAGCCATGGTATTTTCAAAATTATTTTCTCAGTGGCCCCGAAGAAAAATGTCTTTTTCCTATATGATAATGATTTCTTTTAGGGTTAAGCTTACCCTGTACTTTTTGATGATTTCTTATAGGGTTAAGATTACTCTGTAGATTTTTACATTTAACACCTGCAGGTTTGGTTGCAAGGTGTACTCCCATTTGTTGTAAAATATCTCTTCCCCATAAAGTAACCGGTAGATTAGGTAAAACATAAGGCTGAAACGTGCCTTTATGTCCTTCATCATCCTCCCATTTTAAAATTACCGCACTTTTTTCTGGGAAGTTATTATATCCCAAGCCTCTTAAACTGGTTGAAGCTTTTTGCAGAGGCCAGTGTTTGGGCCATTGACGTAAGTTAATGATGGAAGAATCAGCTCCAGTATCTATAAGACCCTCCATTTCTATTCCTTGGATTCTTATTTTACACATAGGCCTCCTTGTACAGTCCCGAACCCAGCAAACCATGGGTTTCGAATCAGTGGAACAAAATCCTCTATTGTTCCTATTTAGAGGCATATTCATTTTAAATGACTTATGTAAATTTGGAAGGAGGAGCAGCTGAGCAATTCTATCTCCCTGATTAATAGAACTTATACTTTGGGGTGAGCTAAGCATTATTTTTATTTCCCCTTTATAGTCTGAGTTTATTACGCCTGGGGTCACTTGCAAACCTAATAAGCTCTCAGGACTTCGCCCGATAATAAGTCCTACAGTCCCTGAGGGAAGAGGTCCCCTGACTCCTGTGGGAATCAGTTGAACCCCCATTTCAGGTGTTAACACTATTCGGGCGGTGGAACAGAGCTCTAATCCTGCATTTCCTCCTGTTCCTCTGGCGAGGGAGTGGATGGGTAATAGGGATTGTGTCGGGGAAGCATCTGAGTGGATGCTTGAGGATACTCCTCCTCTAATGCCTCGTACATTTGTGGGCCCTGGGGCATTGGGCCCCTTGCCCCGTTTTTTGAATTCCTGAACAAAGGATTTCCATGGATGTCAAATTTTGAATAGCATTTATTGGCCCAATGATTTCCTTTCTTACACCTGGGGCAGCAACCTGGAGCACGGTATGAATTTGGTCTTATTTCTCTTTTAGGATTTTGCCTAGAATAGCCTGATTGATTATGATAATTTTGCCTAGAATATCCTGATTGATTATAATGTCTATGTTGAGCTCTTGTAAAATTTTGAGGGGCAGCATCTCTCACAGCTGCTGCAATCATATTCCCTGTGACAAAGGCATCATTTATATCTTTACATAATTGTATATATATGGAAAGATCCTTTTTATTTTTCCATGGCCTGATGGCTTCCTGGCAATACTTATTAGCATTTTCGTTGCTAATTGGACAACTAATGGCATAACTTGATCAATGTCTCCAAAAACTCTACCTGCAGTTCTCAAAAGTCGATCAGCAAATTCAGCATATGGTTCATTAGGTCCTTGAATTACTTTGGAACAAGCTACCTTGTAGATCCCCAGGTCCTTGTAGAGTTTTCCATGCCTTTAAGGCAGCTGCGTTTATCTGAGCATATACTCCTGGGGTATAATATTTTTGATCCTGTACGTCTGCGAATTGCCCTTCTCCTGTGAGCATTTCTATATTATGGTCTCCAAACCCTGCATCTGAATTTCTTTTAGCTGTTTCTATACAAAGTTCTTGAAATTGCGATCGCCAAACCAAGTATTGTCCCCCACTTAATGTTGCTTTACATAGACGTTTCCAGTCTGCGGGGGCTAAGCTAAAGGTGTTAAGGGACTCCAGTATACTCAACGTAAAAGGAGCTTGGGGTCCATAAGTCATTACTGCCTCTTTGAGATTTTTTATTGTTTTGAAATCTACTGGCTGGTGGACCCTCTGTCCATTTTCATGTTCAAATACTGGCAGTTCCCAACGTATCTGTGAGTTACCCTCGAGAGCACATAAGCGCTCAGAAAGACTTTTTATTTCTGTTTCTAGGGTATGCAAACGCCTAGTGATACCCTTCATATTTTCTGTAATCGATTTCACCCATGGGGGAGTAGAGGACACAAGTTCCTCCACTTGATGATCCCTTATCTTGGTCTTCCTTAATTTCCTTTTGTTCATTTTCTCAAAATCACCTTTAGTTAATTCCTCCTCACTACTACTACTCTCATTGGTCCTAACTGACTCAGTAACATCCTGAGTCCCAGGTTCAATTGAGACCATGTATCCTTGAAGTATCTCTAATAAATCTTGAATAGCTTTAGCAGCTCGGATCTTTGTCATTTTGGGGACGCTTCTAATACTCTCCTTACTGGTCTTAGTTGACTCAGCGGAATCTACGCTTTCATGATCGCCTTCACTGTTTTCTAAATCCTCCTCACTAACGACAGACTCATCTATATCAAAGAATTCATCAAGAGCCTCGTACACTTGGGTCTTAGATATTTTCGAACCCATTTTAACCGCTCTGACTAGAGACTCCTGCGAGGTTTCTCAGTTCTTACCTGCCGTGCTGAATTCCCCGTACGGGCCACCAACTGTAGTCGCCGGAAAGGGATTGCAGCCTGGAACGGCAGCGCCGCGGGAAGGAGTCCGGAGACAGGATGGAGACGAAAATATTCTTTAATCTTACAAGAAACTACAATATATCTATACAATAGCGATAACCCTGTCTTTTCTCTCTCTGGTCTCTTCCCATGCGCCCGAGCAGCAATGGCGCTCGCTCGATCTGCTGAGTCACCGTTCAAATCTCTCGAGATCCTCGACCAAGTCCCGCGAGATCCCAGACCAAGTCCCGTGAGACTACGGAAGGCGGAAATGCCCAAAAATGTCTATGGCCCAATAGTAAACCGCAATCTTAGCTATCTCCCCAAACAGGGCTCCTGCAGCAAATATAAATAGCACATTGAGCAAATGATTAGTCACACAGCTTTTAATTTGACTGAAGTTGAAATGAGAGTTAGTAAAAATGGATACCATGTAGAAAGATGATTTTAAATATTCAATAACATACTTTTCAGCACTCTAATAATCTCTATATTCTAACTCTGTGGAAAGAGAGTAAATTAAGGCCAAAAGAGTGTATATACTTTACTTTTATGAAATATAAATTAAAGCATCAATAAAAGTATATATTTACATTATTTTTATTTTTATAAAATGAATTGTATGATTCTCAGAAGAAGAAATTATGGTGGTTAAGTGTAGTCCTCAATTTTTTTAAATATTCATTTAGTTACTTTAGTTGTACACAATGCAATGCATTTTTGTTTACGTGGTACTGAGTATCGAACCCGGGCCATGCACCTGCTAGGCAAGTGCTCCCCCGCTGAGCCACAACTCCAGCCCCTCTATTTTTAATTGTAAAATGAGGAATCAGAGATTTTCTAAAATGTACAGTTTGATTCAGTACTTTGACCATGGGACCTGCTGCATATGAAACAAGCTCTTCAATGATCCCAGTAACACTAATACAATAGAAACTTTTGAATTCCAATGAGGCAGATCACTAAGGAAACATTCAATGATATATTTGAGTTCAAATATTTAATGATATTTATGTACATCATTAAAATAGCAAATAACAACAAGAATCCACTTAGATCATTCAAATGTATTCATATCACTTCAAGAGTTTTTCATGTCTTATTTTTTAAAACAAAAAAAATGTGATAACAGTAATAGTATCCATGTTTTTTTCAACTTATGAAACATTTTCAGGAAATAGTAAACCTTGAATTTTACCCAACATTTTTCAATCTGTAATTCAGAAGAAAAGGAACATTAATTCATAGGAAACAGTGAATTTTAAAAGAATTTGCTGAGCATACAGGTATACAAAAGATAAACTGAAAATATTTTTTTATTTAATATATATGTACATTAAATATCAACATTCTATATATTGAAACAACAAATTTTCATGTAAATAAAAAAATAGATATTATGTTTTTGAAAATTTATAAACCAATTTAAGGATGTGGCTTTTTTTTACTTTAAAAGACACTATTGAATATACACATTAAAGTATAATACAGGAAAATAAAGTAGGCACTACAGTTTGTGAATTTTTTATATTCTTTGATTCTCCTTCTTATTCATGAGTTATATTTTATATGAGTTATATTTTTATAATTTTTGGTCTAATAGAGAAATATGAGTGTTGCTGGGTGCCATGGCGCACGCCTGTAATCCCAGCACTTTGCGAAGGTGAGGCAGGAGGATCGCGAGTTCAGAGCCAGCCTCAGCAATGGGGAGGCACTCAGCAACTCAGTGAGACATGAGACCCTGTCTTTAATAAAATACAAAAAAAAAGGGCTGGGGATGTGACCCAGTGGTCGAGTGACCCTGAGTTTAATCCCAGGTACACACACACACACACACACACACACACACACAAAATATATATATATAAGTGTTGCTTCTCTTACTGAAAATGCAAGGAGGTTATGAGGTGTACATCTGTGAAGAGGAAGTACAATAAAATGAAACCCTCCAGGACTCTAGTCTGCTTCAGGACCTCTGCTTAGTAATAAAGCCAACATATATGGTAAACAAAAATGAGAGCCACCATTTTCCAAAGCAACGAACAAACGGAAACAAAGAAATAACAGTTTTTGTATCAAACATGGTGATATATATATATATATATATACATATATATATATATATTTAATTTAGGAAGATCATGCCAGGAGTCTTATTGATCAAAATAAATCAATCGCTGTTACAGGAAAAATTCTGGCAAAGAGCCTTTAAATCAGAAGGGTTAAATTAGCTATCATAGAGTAGATTAGTATAAAATGTCAATTAACTTAGAAGGATACATCATCACAGCTGTGATATGAGGAACCCAATTACAGCAAATTAAAAAAGTATAGTAGCCGGGCACGGTGGCGCACGCCTGTAATCCCAGCACTTTGGGAGGCTGAGGCAGGAGGATCGTGAGTTCAAAACCAGCCTCAGCAAAGGCGAGGCACTTAGCAACTCAGTGAGACCCTGTCTCTAAATAAAATACAAAAAAGGGCTGGGGATGTGACCCAGTGGACGAGTGCCCCTGAGTTCAATCCCCAGTACCAAAAAAAAAAAAAAAAAAAAAAAAAAAAAAAAAAAAAAAAAAAAAGTATAGTAATGCATAATGTCAGTGTACCCATGAAAAGACACCATTTTTATGTAATTTTACAACTGTACGTCCTCTATTCCCATACTCAATAACCTCTAACTGGGTGTTCCAATAGATGTTCTTTAGCATTTTCCGAGACTTTTCTAAATGGAGAAAAATTGAGATCTTCTTACTTCTCTGCTGCTTTGGGCTGCTTACTTACTAAATTAAAAGGGCAATGGATGTGGATTTTATTTGTACTTGTGTACTAACAGAAGATGGAGCATCCAAATGGAAAGTAAACAAAGCATAGTTCACTTCTTCAGCAACATCTTATGACCCCAAAACATCCCCAATAGAAATCTAGGCTACCAAGAGTTTGAAATGTTTACTTGTCAAAAAATTGTTTTCAATACTACAGGTCATGAATTCACTACATAATTTAGATGAAAGTATGAAAATGGTAGGGTAGATACAATATAGGAGATCTGTAAAAACATGTTTTAACTAACTAAAATTGACTACTTTTAATTTTTTATTTTTTGTTTTGTTCTTTACAGCTATACATGATACTAGAATGTATTTTGACATTATACTTACATGGATGATAACTTATTCTAATTAGGATATCATTCTTGTTGTTTTACATGATGTGGACTTTAACTGATCATATATGAACAGGGAAGTTATCTCTGATTTATTCTACTGTCTTTCCTATTCTCATCTACCCTTCCCTTCATTCATTCCCCTTTATTTAAACCAGTGAATTACTATTCTTTTATCCCTACCCCTGTATTGCACACACATATCAGTGGATTGGCTTATTTTACTTAACATGATATTCTCCAGTTCCATAAACTCAGCAGCAAATAACATAATTTCATACTTCTTTGTGCCTGAGCAATATTCCATTTTGTATATAAACTACATTTTCTTTATGCATTCATGTGTTGAGGGGCCCCTACATTGATTCTATTCCTTAACTCTTGTAAAATGAGCTGCTGTAAACATTGATGTAGCTGCATCAGTAGAGTATGCTGACTTTAAGTCCTTTAGGTATATGCTGAGAAGTGGGATAACTGGGTCTAATGGTGGTTCCATTTCAAATTTTCTGAGGAATTTCCATACTGCTTTCCAAAATGATTGCAAAAATTTGCAGTCCTGCCAGCAATGTATGAGTGTGTCTTTCCCTCCATATCCTCACCAATATTTATTTTACTTATACTCTAGGTAACTATCACTCTGACTGTAGTGTTATGAAATCTCAGTGTAGTTTTAATTTGCATTTCTATAATTGTTAGTGATGTTGACCCTTTGTTCATATACTTGATGATCATTCTTATTTCTTCTCAGTGAAGTGCTTGTTTTGTTCCTTTGCCCATTTTTTGATTATATTATTTATTTCTTTTGGTGTTAATTTATAGATTTCCTTTTATATCCTGGAACTTAATGCTTTATCTGAAGTACAGGTACAAACATTTTCTCCCATTCTTTAGACTTTTCCTTCACATTCTTCATTGTTTCCACTGCTATGAAAAAGCTTTTTAGGGGGAGGGGGTTTCCAGATGGAGGAATAGATGAAGTTGCTTTCCTAGCCATTTCATGGTGTGACACCAAGAAATCAGAGAAGCAGCTTCTCAGCAACATGGTTTAAAAATAGGGCAGGGACTTTACTGTAATTTAATACTGGTCATTCAAGGCAAATCAGGGACTTAGGAGGTTGTGTATAATAAAATAAGGGATGGCCATAGTGGCACAAGCCTGCAATCCCAGTGGCTCAGGAGGCTAAGGCAGGAGGATCTCAAGTTCAAAGCCACCCTCAGCAGAAAGCAATGCAATAGACATCTCATCATTTTATTTAGTTACAGAGTTGTAACTAAACTCTGTAACTAAATAAAATACAATATATGCCTGGGGATGTGTGGCTCAGAGGTCCAGTGCCCTTGATTTCAATCCTCAGTACCGCTAAAAATAAATAAATACAAATAAATAAATAATAAATAAATAAGGAAAAATCCCAAGTGCTACAGGCACTGCTGTGGCCAGGTTCACCAACCAGAGCAGTTCCTTTGCAAGCAATGTAAAGGGGTTTGGCAATTTTAAAAGTTCACATTTTTAGAAATCCTGTGGCATGTAAGGGCACAGAGAATATAAAGATCAAAGAAACTGCCTTACTAAACTGAAAGTCATGTTGTACAATGTCATTTTGTGGGAAAGAAGTAGCCATCTCTCCTAGCTGCATGTGGAGGACAGAGGAAGGAAGAATTTTGCAGCCATGGCTGGGGTGGGGCAGCTGTAAGAGCTGATTGCCTGGCAATCCAGATTTGGCCCAAAATATAGGTCTGGCAAAAGCACACTTCATGACAGAGTGTGCCTCAGTGACCAGGAGAAAAATCAAACATGGAGATAGGTTTACACAGGGGACTGCTGAATGTGGAAAACCACCTGGCTCTGTCCCACCATCTGTAATCTCCTTGTGAGATTTAAGAAACTCCTTTGTGCAGGAAATCAAAGAAATGGGGTTGCAAAAGACTGAGTTTGGAGAGTAAACCTGATACCAGGAATTGTGCTATGTGCAGGTGACAGTGGACTAAGAATAGGCTGTTGCACCACATGAGGGGAATCCAGAGGAGATTCTGCATTTCAGTCTTCCCGCATGGACTGGAACTTGCTGGGCCCTGGAGTTGCATTGATTTAAATTCATCAGACTAACTAACATTTAGTGAAGAACCTTGAGCATGCCTAAACCCTGCCTCCAGGAATACTACCTATGGGGTAGCCTCTGTCACTCGAAGAACCCCATGCTGTGGGTGGAATAAGCACCATGCCACAGATCACCCCATCAAAAACTGCTCAGAAGGGAGGATGATAATCTTTTCATTCCAGTGGAAATAGTTCTTTAACTTTACATCAAGATTCTGTGTGTGTGTGTGTGTGTGTGTGTGTGTGTGTGTGTGTGTGTGTTTCTGTTTTGAACCTTAATGATCCATGGACATTAATACATATTCATGTTTTCTATTTTTATATTTAGAATTTTTAATTTAACTTGATTTTATATTATTTTTATTTGTATAAGATATTCAACATATTGCTGTTATTTTTTATTGATCAGTTTTTTGAGGGCTTAGATGTTTGATTAGTATATTTTAGTTTTGTTTTTTCTGAATATTCTTTGCATTGGTTGTTGTTATTATTTGTCTTCCCCTTAATGGTAAAAGAAAAGAAACATTTAGGTATATTATAAGTCCACAGGGGAGAAACTCTACTGCTTCAGATCCATACTGTTAGATCAGTCAACACACAAACGACTTGGAAACTCTAGGGGAAAAAAATCACCACAAATACACCAACGTAATTCAAGAAAAGAAGCCATTGACACTACAGAGAAAGGAATATCAGAGAGAGTTTAGAATGTACATAGTTGACATGATCAGTGAGGCAAAAGACAATGTAAGGAGTAAAATCAGAAAGAAAATACAGGAAGTAAAAGATCACATCAGTAAACAGAAAGAAATTCTGAAAAAATCAAGCAGAAATCCTAAAAATTTAGAAATCAATAAATCAAATTAAAAATTGAATGGAAAGCATCACCAAAAAACTAGACCACTTGAAAAACAGAATTTCAATTAAATTAGTTTTTTTTAAAAAAAAATGGATGGTTGAAACAGAGAAAAATAAAGATTGGCTGTTAGCAAAAGAAATAAAGAGAATCATGGAAAACTGTTAAATGAGAGAAAAAATATATATCTAATAAAAGTATTAAAGTTAGAAATAATAAAAAGTAAAAGTATACCAAAAAAACTTAAAACATACTAATCAATTCAATTAAAACAAATATATAAACTTAAAAATTAACTTGACCATGGAGAAAACATGTTAGCAGACCATGAACAAAAGTTTCAAGAGATATGGCATAATCTGAAAAGCCCAAATTTAACATTCATCATGAGACATGAAGATGCAAAGAAATAAAACCAAAGAACTTACAAACTTTTCAAAGAAATCATATCAGAAATTTTCTTAAACTTAAAATGTAAAATGAAAAATCAAATATGGTCAAAATTTGTATGTTTACAGAATTCTAGATATACAAAATTACAACGGACCCATATCGAAACATATTATTATAAAAATGCCTAACAAACAGAACAGGGACAGAATTTTAAAGGTGTCTAGAAAAAAACAACAGGTGACATTCAGAAAAAAAATCATGCTAAGTGAAATAAGCCAATCCCACAAAACAAAGGCTGAATGTTTTCTCTAATATGCAAATGCTATACTCACAATATAGTCATATATTCAAAATAAGGTGGGGAGCACTAGGGAAAAATAATGTTACCTTAGATTAGGTAGAGGGAAGTGAAGGGAGGGGAGGGAGGAAATGTGGGGATGGAAAAGATAGTAGAATGAAACAGACATTATTACTGTATGTATATATGTGACTACATAATCATAAATATTCTGCAACATGTACACTTTGAAAAATGAGAAATTATAGCCGGGCGCGGTGGCACACGCCTGTAATCCCAGCACTTAGGGAGGCTGAGGCAGGAGGATCGCGAGTTCAAAGCCAGCCTCGGCAATGGTGAGGCACTTAGCAACTCAGTGAGACCCTGTCTCTAAATAAAAAATTAAAAAAAAGGGCTGGGGATGTGGCCCAGTGGTCGAGTGCCCCTGAGTTCAATCCCTGGTACCACAAAAAAAAAAAAAAAAAAAAAAAAAAAGAAAGAAAGAATGAGAAATTATATCCCATCTATGTATGATATATCACAGAGCATAAATGCATTCTACTGTCAGGTATAACTAATTAAAGCAATTAAAAACAACATCAACAACTAAAATATTCAGTTCTCACATGATTCACATCCCAGACTCTAAATGCGCAGTGTAGGAATAATAAATATATGCCAAGATCTGAAATAAATGGGATGCCAACCCAAGAATACAATATCCATCAAATTAACTTTCAGGTTGATGATGAAACAAAAAATTCCAGATAAACAAAAGTTTAAAAAGTGTACAACAAGAAAGTCTGCACTACAAAATATACAAAAATGACATATTTTATTAAGTTGAAATAAAGAATAAAACTGAAAAAATGGCAAAGGGAGGAACTACACCGGAAGAATAGTAAATTCAATGGGAAAAATTCCAATAGAAAAAAAAATAATCAAAGTGACAGAAAGTAAAAAAATCATTTCTCAATATAATGGAATGAAAATCACCTAAACTCAGTGATTAAAATATATAGTCCCGCAGATGGGATTACAAAACAAGAACAGCAATATCCTATCTCCAAGAGAGTTCTCTCAATGGCAAAGACATGCACAGATGGAAGGTAAAAGGACGGAAAAACATATCATTTACAAAGAAGGACATTTCACACGTTTAAGGGAATGGTACATCGTGAAGACATAGCAATCATGAATATATAATTACCCCAAACAAAAGAGCATCAGCATACATAAAACAAATCTTTTTCAATTTCAAGAATCAAAGAAACTACAACAGAATAATACTGGGTAACCTTAACACACCTCTAATCACTGGATATATCTTCCAAATAAAAACCAAATAAAGAAGTTATAGAACTAAAAAACACAATTATTAATATAGACTTAACAAACACATATAGAATATTTCATCCACCATGAACTAAACACACTTTCTTCTCAGCAGCACTTGGATTCTTCTCTAAAATAGACCATATCTCTTAGCCAATGCAAAAAAAAAAAAAAGAGAGAGAGAGAGAGATAATACGTTGCATTCAATCAGATTATAATGGACTGGAATTACCAATGAATGATAAAATAAAATATAGAAGCAACTTTCTTACCTAAAGACTAAATAATATACACTTTATAAAAAATTTGTTCTCATTAGTTATACATGACAGTATAATGCATTTTGACACATTATACATAAGTGGACTATAACTTCTTTCTCTGGTTGTACATGATGTAGATTTTCAATGGTCATGGATTCATATATGCACATGGGGTAATAATGTCTGATTCATTCTACTGTCCTAAACCTACAGCACCTCCCTTCACTCCCCTTTGTGCAATCCAAAGTCTCTCTATTCTTCCTTAGCACACACATCTTATTTTAAGTTGTCATCTGCATATCAGAGAAAACATTTGGCCTTTAGTTTTTTGGGATTGACTTGCTTCACTTAGCATGATATTCGCCATCTCCATCCATTTTTTAACAAATGCCATCATTTCATTCTTCTTGAAGGCAGAGTTATATTTCAGTGTGAATATATTTCACATTTTCTTTATCCATTCATCTGTTGAAGGGCACCAAATTTGGTTGAGTTGAGCTACTATAAACATTGATGGGACTGAATCAGTGTAGTGTACTGATTTTAAAAATTTGGGGTATTAAACAAAACGGGGGATAACAAGGTCAAATGGTCATTGCATTCCATGTTTTCTGAGGAATCTCCATACTACTTTCCATAATAGTTTCATCAATTTGCAGTCCCACCAGAAATATAATAATGTACCTTTCTCCTGACATCCTCACCAACATTTATTTTGTTTATATTGTTAATAATTGCCATTCTGAATGCAGTGAGATGGAATGTCAGTGTAGTTGTTAATTTGAATTTCTCTAATTCCTAAGGATGTTGAACATTTTTTCATATATTTCTTTACTGATCGCATTTATTTTTCCCTGAAGTGTCTTCTATGTTCTTTAGCCCTTTTATTAAATAGGTTATTTGATTTGTTCTTGTTGTTGTTTTGTTTTGTTATTGAGTACATATATATCCAGAAAATTACTGCTTTTAAATGACCAATGGATAGTAAAAGCAACCAGGCATGAAATTAAAAATATACTTAAGAGATATTTATTAGGTAAAAAGATTTCCCATGTTCTAGGGTAGGTGGATTTAATATTGTCAATATTCTCATACTACCCAATGTGCTATACAGATTTAAAGCAATTCCTATGAAGGTTTGATGATGTTCTTTACAGAAATTAAAAAGAAAAGCAATCATGACATTCATTTGGAAAAATAAGAGGCAAGAATAGCAAAAGTAAACCTTATCAAGAAAAGGGAAGCAGGAGGGAACACATTAACAGACCTTCAATACTAATACACAGATAGAGTAAGAAAAACAACATGGTACTGGCAACAAAATAGACATGAAGGCCAATGGCACCAAAGAGAAGATAAAGGAAAACCCACATAAATACAGTTGTCTCATGCTAGGCAAAGGTGCTATGAAATACATTGCAGAAAAGATAGCATCTTCAAAAAATTGTGCTGGGAAAACTGGAAATCAATATGTAGCAAAATAAAATTAAGCCCCTATCTCTCACCCTGCACAAAACTCAACTCAATGTGGATCATGGACCTAGGAATTAGACAAGAGACCCTGCACTTGCTAGAAAAAAATTAGCCCCAACTCTCCATCAGGTCAACTTAGCAACTGACTTCCTCAACAAGACTCCAAAAGCATAAGAACTAAAATTAAAAATCAAAAAATGTGTGTGCCTTAATCATTTTACAACTTAAAGAGATAATACTTTTCAAACTTAATAATTTCAATATAAAAAACCTTACCATACTTTTTATGTTCTTCGCTTCTTTGTGCAACAATTAAGTTATTTTATTCACACATTATAAATTCCATGATAAAGTATTTAAATATTTCCCTAGCCTTTCAAAAAAAAAAATAAAATTGTAATAATAAACATAAAAAGATTCATATTAACCTAGTCAATGTAACTTTCTCATTTGTTTAACCCAAAAATTTTGTTTTCATCAGTGAATATTCTCTAGGGTAGCTATTATTTTGTTAATCTACTCATTTTTTATTTTACATAATTGCAATATTTAGAATTTTTTTATAATGATGATTTGTCCCCACCTTCCTTTTTTCTACTTTCATTATATATTTATATATTTTAGATAAATACTAGATTATGGATATTTGCTTTTTTTGTGTGGTAGTAAAACAATGCTATCATTATTTGACATCCTACATTTTAAAATTTGGGCAATTGGGTGTATTTTTAGATTTACTTCTTTTTTTTTTTTTTTTTTTTTTTTTTTTTTGTGGTACCAGGGATTGAACTCAGGGGCACTTGACCACCACTGGGTCACATCCCCAGCCCTTTTTTGTATTTTATTTAGAGACAGGGTCTCACTGAGTTGCTAAGTGCCTGGCCATTGCTGAGGCTGGCTTTGAACTCGCGATCCTCCTGCCTCAGCCTCCCAAAGTGCTGGGATTACAGGCATGCGCCACCGTGCCCGGCTACTTCATTTTTTAAGCATCAAACGTTTAGTGTCCTTCTTTTTAAAAGCAATAGGCTATCTTCTATAAAAAAAATAACGTAGAATTATTGTGCACATTGAATTTCCACAATATTGCACTAGAACCAAATGGAAAATATTTCTCAGGCTGATTTGAAATTCAACCATCATATAATCCATCATATTAACAAGTTACAAATAAAGTCATATACTCATATCTAGAGTTAGAGAAGAGTACATGAGAAACAAAAGAAGAAGAAAGAAGCACTGAATGAGAAATAAGGATAAAACATTTTTTTTTTCACTGATGGCATAGTCACGTATGTATAATATCAAGAAGAGTGCTGTAAAAAAATTATAGCAAAAGTGTAGAATAAAAGATTAATATCATGCTAATTGTATTTTTGTAGGCCAGTAATGAATACCTGGATTTAAAATTCAAAGCACAATACCACTTATATAACACCAAGAAGTGAAAGACAGAAAAATATGAATCTGACAAAGGTCAGTATAACAACACATACAAATTTCTGGAAAAACAAAGAGTATGCCCATATTTATAGTTAGAATATAAATAAATGGTAAGGTAACCTATGATCATTGATAAGACGCTCTCATATCATTAAGATGTCAGTTATCTCCAAATACAAAACCATATTAAAGAAAAACATGATTGTAATCCTAATAAGTTATTTCACAAATAAAAAACAATTTATTCTAAAGTTCTTTTTTTTATAATGGGAAAAAAGAAAGTATATTTAGAATTAGACAGCTGGACTGTTTAGATGATTCCAATTTTGTTGGCAACGTCCAAAGCATCATAATCAGGAGACAGTCGAACATATGCCTTTTTCTCTCCATCAGGCCTGATCAGGGTGTTAACCTTGGCCACATCAATGTCATAGAGCTTCTTTACAGCCTGTTTGATTTGGTGCTTGTTGGCCTTGACATCCACAATGAACACAAGTGTGTTGTTGTCTTCAATCTTCTTCATGGATGACTCAGTGGGCAGAGAGAATTTGATGATGGCATAGTGGTCAAGCTTGTTTCTCCTGGGGGTGCCCTTCCGAGGATATTTGGGCTGCCTCCGGAGCCGCAAAGTTTTGGGTCGCCGGAAGGTAGGTGACATGCGGATCTTCTCCTTTTTATGACTGTGGACACCCTTCAAAACTGCCTTCTTGGCTTTCAAAGCTTTTACTTTGGCTTCTATGTTGGGAGGGGCAGGAGCTTCCTTCTTACCTTTCTACGCCATCTTGGTGAAAAGGGTATCTGTTCTAAAGTTCTTAAAAGTATATAAGCCACTAAAATTCTCATGTATTTTGGATAATAATTTTTTTAAAAAAGATGTTTGCCTAGCAGCCACTTTCTGCAATCCATAGTCTGCTTTTATATTTTATTGATTCCCTTGTTGAAAATATTTTTGCTTTATGTATTCTCACTTTTTATTTTTTTGTACTTTGAGTGGATGTCCTATACCAAAACCACTGCCAACAGCAATATCAAAGAGCTTATTTCCCATTTGATTCTAGAAGTTTTTCAATTTCAGGACATATCAGAATAATACATAACTGCATGCTTGTTACAATGGCTATTATAAAAAATCATTGTAGGTAACACATATACTGCAGAGAATGTGAAGAAAAGGAAATGCTTGGACACTCTGCTAGGAATATAAACTGGTACAAATATCATGAAAATCACTTTGGGGATTTCTCAAAAATTAAAACCAGAAAAACCATATGATCTGGAGATTTTCCTGGGTACATGCCTGTATTACTCATGATCTTTTATTAAACAGAAAATGGAAGATATCAATGTATATGTGCAAATAGAACAGGATTTAAGAGATTGATTCTCATGATCATGAGATGGATAGTCCCAAAACTGTTGCCTGCAGACTGAAAAAACTGGGAACTGGTAACAGTTCAGTCCAAGAAGCTGGAAGCCTCAAAATTTGAGTTCAATAAAGCAGCTGTGGGCTGGGGTTTGTGCTCAGAGGTAGAGGTACCTTGCATGTGCAAGGCACTGGGTTTGAACCTCAGCACCACAAAAAATAAATAAATAAAATAAAGGTATTTTTTCCAACTACAACTAAAAATAATATAAAAAAAATAAATAGAGCACCTGTAGTCCAAGATTGAGGGCTAAAAAAAGAAAGAAAGAAAGAAAGAAAGAAACCCTGTAGAGCAAGTGGTGCAAGTTTACATTCAGAGGCTAAATAATCTAAAATCAGATGTCTACAGATAACAAACACCATCATAAAAAAGAAAAAAACATCCATTCAAAAAGCTTTGTGTACAAGCCATGTCAGCTTCTCTTTGTGCTTTCTTTCAAATTAAAGCTATTGGATGGTACTCTATACATTCAAATAAAAATTGTGATTCTCCTGTCTCAAGCTCTTGAGTCCCTGGGCTTATAGTCATGTGCCACCACACCTCTCATTGAGCTTTGAAAAGAAATATGTTGTAGGTGGCAGTGGTGGCCAATCTTCAGGGCCAGCCTTAAGCAATTTAGCAAGGTATTATATTAAAAGTGAAAAATAAAAATAAAAAATGGTTGGCAATATATTTCAATAGTAAAGCAACCCTGGGTTCAAACCCCAGTAATAAAATAATAGGTTTTATTTGTATTAACATGGATGAAGCAGGAGGACTTTAGGCCAGAAAAATGGTCTAGGCACATAAATACATTACATACTCTATGTGTGGAATACGATAAAAAAAATTTGAATGCATAGAAACAGAAGTGGGGTTGTTTGAGGATTTTAATATTATTACATCATTTGTAGATGTTATGACTACAGATTTAAATAATAGATGATGATTTTTATTAGCACATTCTGATTTTACATATTAATGCGAGTGAGTGTGATATTTTCATGTTTGCATAACATGTACTGATAATATCCTATCAACTTTCTTTAACCCCTAACATCCTAGCACATTTTCCAGCCATATTAATCAAAATTTATTGTACTTTCGTATATAAAAGAAATGTTGGGCTGATGGGGTTGTGGCTCAATGGTACAGTGCTCGCCTGGCATGTGCGCGGCCCAGGTTCGATCCTCAGCAACACCACGTACAAATAAATCCATTGTGTAGAGATAAAACAAATAAATAAATATTTTAAAAAAGAAATGTGATTTTTTTCTTTGTGCATCTTTTTTATGTAGCATTACATCATCCACTTTCCTCTGTTTTGAGGACTATTACAGGATTTTACTTTTATTTATGCCTGGATAGTACTCCACTGTGAATATATATTATATACCTTACCTACATCACTAATTTTTATTTGTATGTATTGTTAAACATACTGTTATGCAAATGCAATGAATACAACAAAGAAACAAAAAATAATAAAATAAATGAGTAAACTATGCTCCTTTACCTGAGTTGATCAAATTTTTAAAAATGGGATAAAAAATGATGTCTTTTTTACTTTAAATATATTAATGAAAAACATAATATAATAATATGCTAATTCTCTTTCAATTGTTACTCAATAAAAGAAAACTTTTGGATGCCTTCAGTAGACTACCTAGGAAAATACTTTAATGCAAATAATGAAATAAAACTTCAGGGTTATAAGAGATGTGTGATTCATAACAGTCCAGCACATTTGTAATTTCAGTGTTTCCATTACTTGGCTAAAAGTCTCAAGTTTCTTACTCCATCAATTTATCTAAGAATGAGATAATTAGTCATTGCTTGTGGGGGTGCAGTGAGGCAGAAACAAAGATGATTCAGAACTTTGTCATCTCTTTGCTGGTTTCTATCACAAGCTAGGCAAGAAGTTCTGCATTGCTGATCAATAGAATCCCAATGACACTGAAATTTCTCTTTAAGTAAAGTGCATCTTGGGGAATCAGAGTTAATGTGGGATTGAGTGGTAGCATGGGAACAAGTGAAAGTGAAATAATGTTTGTGGGTATGTGGATGATAGCTATGACTTTTGAGTTAGCCATAATCATCTTTTAAAAAACCTAGCCACTGCATTACATACATTCCTATATCTTCCATGATCATGCAATTAAACCTCAGAGACAGTATTTTTCATAACTAGGTAACTCAGCATTGATTTCTCAGATTCTTCTTCCTCACATTTTGAAATACCTAACCTCCCTTCCTCAGTGCCATTGATCATGTCCCTCTCTATTGTTTATATATATCAGAAACATTTTAATATTGAATAATTGACAGGTCAATCAGTACTTGGTGTTCTACTTTCAAAGATATGGATAGGCATTGCCTCTCTCTGTGGCCTCCATCTTGGAAACACAAAAATGAAGACACTAAAACACATTTGCAAGTTTAGAACAAATCCTGAGTCAACCTGTAAAAATATGAAAGTCAAGAATGCAGTTCCTGTAATTACACATGTAAAGGAACTGCTTGGAAGGCTGAGTCTGGAGGATCAAAACTTTGGCTCAAGTCTCAGGAACACAGCAAGATTTGGTCTTCAAATAAAGTAAAAAGTTTGGTGATATAGCCCACCAGTAAATTACATATGTTCTTTCCTCAGAACTATTGGAAAAATGCAATTTCTTTCCTATTTTTCTGAAGTTAAAAGTCCTCACAAATAAGGATGAAGCATAGAGATGATGCTAGGTTTTCTAAATCAAGTCATGTCTTCCAGATTTTAATGTTCAAGTTTTTACATCTTTCTAAAATTTTCTGAGCATTTTACCTTAACATTAGTCATTGAAAAAAATTGTTTAGAAATTTTAAATTTTGTTTGAATATTTATTTTATCATGTGATAAGAGAACTAAAGGGACTCCATCTTGTTCTTTTTTTTTTTTTGTGGTACCGGGGATTGAACTCAGGGGCACTCGACCACTGGGCCACATCCCCAGCCCTTTTTTTGTATTTTATTTAGAGACAGGGTCTCACTGAGTTGCTAAGTGCCTCGCCATTGCTGAGGCTGGCTTTGAACTCGTGCTCCTCCTGCCTCAGCCTCCCAAAGTGCTGGGATTACAGGCGTGTGCCACCGCGCCTGGCTTGAGTGCAATTTTAAAGAGCTGCCAGGGAATCAACAAGCAAGATAAATATCATTTCAATTCAATATTTTTAAAAATAACAACTAATGCCAAAACATGAAAAAGCTAAGAAAAAATACCAACTTTTAAGCCGGGCGCAGTGGCGCACGCCTGTAATCCCAGCACTTTGGGAGGCTGAGGCAGGAGGATCACGAGTTCAAAGCCAGCCTCAGCAATGGTAAGGCACTTAGTAACTCAGTGAGACCCTGTCTCTAATAAAAATACAAAAAAGGGCTGGGGATGTTGCCCAGTGGTCGAGTGCCCCTGAGTTCAATCCCCGGTACCAAAAAAAAAAAAAAAAAAAAAAATACCAACTTTTAAAATAAAGGTAGGATTGGATAGGTAGGACTGGGGTGAGCGAGTTGAGTTGGGTAGAATCTTGCAGATGCAGAGCATATCTGCAAAGAAGTTGGTAGGATTAAATGAGCAGATGCTTGTAGCATGTTGAGAACCAGCCTCAATGCATCTGATCTGTTTCCATATTTATTACTAGTTCATTATTACCACAGCTGTTACTACAACCACTGTTTTTTCTCTGTGCGAGAGATGGTGCAATCACTGGGTAAAGTGGGGATCTGCAGGTCCATCTCTGCTTCTAAGTCTTTCCTGCTTCCTAGAGTTTATGTTAGAAGCCCCTCACCTGTCATCCTTTGGCAGCCAGAACTGACCTGATCCATTGCATTTCCAAAGCATCATTGTGTGTATTTACTATTGTATTAATCAGTTTTAGCTGCTATAACAAAATACCATAGACTGTGTGGCTTAAATAGCAGACATTCATTTCCTAAAGTTCTGGAGGCTGGAAGTCCAAGATCAAGGTGTCAGCAAATCCAGTGTGTGGTGAGGACTGACTTCCTGGCCTGCAGATGGCTGCCTTCTTGTTGTACCCTTGCAGGACAGAGATAAAAAGAGTTCTGCTCTCTTCTTCCTCTTCCAAGGACACTAATCCTACCATGGAGGCCACACCCTCAAGACCTCATCTAAACCTCACTAGCTACTGAAAACCTCAACTGTAAACACCATCACACTGGGAGTTAGGGTTTCAACATGAGAATATGGGAGGGGACAAGAGCATTCTGTTCATTACATCCATCTTCCTAGGCAACATAGGACTTCCAGGAGGGTACAGGTCTCCTATCTTGGTTACTGGGTTTGCATTCTCAGGGTGAATGAAACACTTCATAGTCCCTGACACTGTATTCATCATCTTATTAGTGTGCATCACTGTGTAGAGATTTCTCCTCTATCTTCATTTAATGGGCTTACACTAAATTGGTTGAGGGAAAGGAAGGGAAAACAATCTTGCCATCTCTCCTATTTAGTTTGATACTTGCCAAGTCTATTTAGTTTGAAGTTATGTAATAATAAAAATTATCATTGTTTCTTACAGTACTGACACTTATGGAGGACTTCATAGGTAGTATGCATTCTTCAGAAGTTTTTCCTTTTTACTAACTTATTTAATCCCCATGATAATCCTACAGAGAGGTAATATCAATATGCCCTTCTACACATAAAGAAACAGGGCCAGAGGGATTAAGTGTGTGCCCCAAATCACTCTGTATCCAAAGCAGGAGAATTGTGTTCCAAACCTCAGTCTGACTGAGTCCATGCTCCTCAGAACTGAATGAGATTGGGCTCCCTGGGCTAATAGAACCTTGCCACCCACACTTGTGAAAAGGTGTCAGCTTATCACCTCCCGCAGCCATCTTTACTTACTCTTGCTTATAATGAGAGAGTGCCAATGGCAAGAACACATGAGGAAGAGAAATAGATTTTGTCACTTCTCTAAGAAGCCACTAGATCCCTGCAGGTTAAAAAGACATTTTTAATATAACATCTCTCTTTGTCCTGAAATTCCTTTGTATGCTTGGCTGATCACCTTAATCTTCAGCTGGACAAGCAGAATTTCCATCCTTAAAACTGCTTCCAGATGTACTGTGGCCTGAACATGGAAATCTTTGACAAACAACTATAGAACCAAGTGCAGAACACAAGAGAAACTATTCAGTGAAGTGATATTTGTTGCATGTTTTTTCTCTTTTGGATTTTATCAGTACACTCCAGGTTTGAATGTTGTTTGTCTTTCTTTCCTTTTTTTTTTTTTTTTTAAAGAATGTCAAGGTATTAACTAACAGCCTATTTTTTCCTGCCTCCCTGAATCCCTCTGAAAATTGAATACAATAGAATGACATAATAATGATATAATATTTTAATTGAAATAAGTTTTTCCTTTTTAATTGAAAATAACCTTTTTTTCATTTTTACAATAGCAAATTGTTCACATTTGCAAAATGTCACAATAATATTAAAAGGTTTTCACTGGGGAGTATGTCTCCATCCCAACCATTCTCTCTATCTCTAGTATCAAACATCATTGTTCATTTATTAGTTTCTTGTTCATCTGTCTATATTCATTTTATTAAACTTAATTATCCAGAAATAAGAGAATGGGAGCTGGGGTTGTGGCTCAGTGGTAGAGCTTTACCTACCATGTGTGAGGTGCTGGGTTCAATCCTCAGCATATAAATAGATAAATTAATTAAGGTGGAAAAAAGAAGAATGTTTTAAAAAAATAAAAATAAGAAAATGGGAATACATACTCTTCTTTCCCCTTTTGTTACACAAAAGGTGTTATATGATGTACCCGATTGTGCACCCTATGTTTTCCCCTACTGTTCCTGGAGTTCTGCCATAGTAGAACCTAGAGAGCTCATTTGTCATGACAGCTATCCCATGCTCCATACAAGGATGGAGAATGTTAACTTAACCGTTCTCTTGTGGGAGAATACATAGTTTCTGTCCAAACTTTTACAACAAAAAACGATTCTGCTATAAATGACCTGCCTTCCAGTCACCTCCTCCCCATCTCAGTGTGTCTGTAGAATAAAGACCTGGGACAAGAGATGCTAGGTCAAAGGCTAAGAGCACATCAAAGGTTTACCAGGCTGCCAGCGTGCCCTCCCCAGGGACCATAACATTTTGTGCTCACACCCATAGTGACAATGCCTGTTTCTTTACTGCCTTTAGCAAGAGAAAAGTTGCCAGACTTTTCTATTTTTGCCCACCTGATAAGTGATAAATGAAACCTTAGTGTAATTTTAACTTATGGGTTTGAGCATCTCTTCATGAGAAAGGTGTTTGAATCTCTTGCTATAAATGACAAAAGCCCATTAGGGCTAACTTAGAGCACATGAAGGAGAAATTACTTTAAGAATTTTAAAGGCACACCAAGCTAACAGAGCAACACAACCCCCAGATCTAGAATATGAAAAATATTAATCGGGTCTCTCTCTCTCTCTCTCTCTCTCTCTCACTCTCTCTCTCTCTCTCTCTCTCTCTCCCCACCCCCACCCGATTTGTGAAATATATTTTTGAATGTAGAAGTGTAGGGCTCCCCACTTCCCCCAGTGTACCTGACACAATCTCCATGCTCCATACATGCTATCATATAGTCTCAATTCCAAATATCCAGGGGAAATTCTGATTGATCATCTTAATTCCACAGTGCAGCATCCCTCAGCCAGTTGGCCACAGCTGGAAATCAGAAGAATGTAGAGAATCAGAAAATGTCATTACTGGGGGCTTCCAATTACATGCCTATGGTAAACCCATCACCCCTTCACAGATGGTCCCCCTAAATGTGGGGTAAAGACCCCCCCAAAAAATCTTCTGCTTTCTCAGCAGAGCCCCCACTTGGGGATGGTGTACCCTTCTCTGCATGGCCCCAGTGCTTTTCCAAGCCAATTGTGGTAATTCTATTCCCTTTGGAAGTGATGGGTTTAGGAATAGTCGTGTGATTGGGTTGCCCCTGATGTTCTATAAGTTAACATTCCTTACAACTGAAACAGATACAGTGTCAAGATGGCCCCTTTCCTGTTACTTTGAGTTTCTGTGTCTGCACATGATTCTATCCATGAGCTTTGGCTACTTCAGAAACCCCTCCCCAATTTAGTGACTGAATACAAAAACATTTACCTTATGTCTGTGTGGGTTGGCCAGGTGGCTCCTCTGATCTGGGCTGGCTTACCTGGAGCTGGAAGGTGGCACATGGCCTCACTCACCTGTATGACAGTTGACAATCTGGTTGGTCAAAGGGGCCAAAGAAAGGATGACCCATTTCTGCTCCATCAGCAAGCCAGTCCAAGCTTGGTCACATGGTGTCTCAGGGTTCCAACGTATAGAAAAAGATGAACAAATTCCCAATATGCAAGCACTTTCCAGTATATCTTCATGCCTCTATTGCTATTGTACCATTGACCAAAGCCAGTCATGTGGCTAAGCCTGATTGCACTGAAAAATAGGTTACATCTCTTTATGGTAAAGAGCTAAAAACAGTGTACTGATTTTTAGAGTGACCCACAGTGATGCCTAGGATGCTAGCATCTTGAGACCATGGGGGACACAGCAATGTTGGCAGAAGATGATGGGAAAGCTTTTCCATGATGACTTTGAACTGCTGAATGTACTAACACTGGAGAGGTGCTACCTTGGAAGTTCTCATTGTGTGAGATAATTAGTTTTCACTTCTGTTTCAAACAATTGAGTTGATATTGCATTTTTTTTTTGCATAAATACCTCAGTTGAGGTATTGCAGGGAAACATCAGTTCCCAGACAGTTGGAGGTGGTTCCCCCACTGCCAGACTTCCCAAATTGGTTGTGTGTTCTGATGTTTCTGTGAAGCAGCCTTGGCTAATTGCATCATAATATGAGACAACTGTGAGATGCAGTTACCCAAAAAATAAAATGCAAACATAAGCATCCCTAATATGATGCAAAATCCAGAATATGAGAAGCCAAGTCTGGGAAGAGCGGGAGGAAGGAGGGATTGGGGAGAGATTGATCAATAGGTACTATGTAACAGGAGAAATAAATTCTGGTGCTGTATTGAACATTGAACATTCATTTTTTTTTTTTTTTTTTTTTTTTATGTTGAGACAGGGTCTTGCTAAGTTTCTTAGGCTGGCTTCAAACTTGCGATCCTCCTGCCTCAGCCTCCAGAGTCTCTGGGATTACAAGTGTACACCCCCGTGCCTGGTAGTTGTTGTTATTAAAATAAAAAGAACCTGTGCTGAGGCCTGGGGACCTTGGTCTCCCAAAAGCCTTCAATTCCTAAGCCTCTCATTTTCTTATTCTCCTCACTCCTCTGGCCCTACTGCTTCCTCCAGTTCTTGTTCCTCCCATGGAAAATCAGAAAGTGCACCCTAGACATCAGAGACTGTGGCAAACACAGCTGAAGACAAGCTAGTTTATGCGCCAAGGAAATACATGGGCTAACGTTCAGACCCAGAGTCTGAAAATCGGAGATGTGAATTTCATTCATGTCTTTTCTCAGATAATTTTCATCTGCATGACCCCTTAGACTGATGCCCGCAGTCTTGGAGATACAGAAAGGTCCTGGGACAGAGAGGTTCAATTCGGAGACCATCATGAAAGAAACTGGACCCAACCCACCAGAGAAAACTTCAGGAAAACAAAGAATTAACTGATGGGGCAGCAAGCATCAGAACCACCCCTACCTCTGCAGAACATGTGGGTGTATGTGTGTGTAAGGTCATGGAACCACAGGCCTTTCCAGATGAGTGACACAGAGAGCCCATCCCTCCAGGAGACGCCTGCAGAATGAACAATGGGATGCATGGGGGGTGGATGGGTACCAGTATCTCTGCAGAAGCAAGGGTGGAATCTGCTGGGTCTTCTGCTCCCCTTCTCCCCCTCCGAATCCCCCTGTCCTTACTCCCTAGGGACAAGCACCAAGTTGCTCATATTTTTAAAGCAAACCTGAACCAAAGACTGGGTAGGGGGCTCGGCTTGGATCTGAGGAATGTAGGCTGTGGTCCCAGCGCCACAGCCCTGAGGCTAACATTTTGCTGGGAGGCGGGCAGCCTCAGGGGTGCAAATATGTAAAGAGGTTGGTGGCGCTAGGAGAGGTCTGTGCGCGATGCAAATGAGGGAGGCGGAGCCCGAGGAGGGATCTGCAACCCTCTCCTCCCAGCTGGGGACAGCAGTGCCAAGTGCAGCTGGACCAATGGCCCCAGCTAAGCAAGTGACAGCCCAGCTCCACACACCAAAGGGACCGCTGTCAGAGCTGGAGCAGGGGAAGCACCTGTGGCCCACGCAGGCAGTGTCTGCCGCCTCCCGCGCCTTAGGGGCCCAGCAGCTCGAGGTCCCGCGACCCCAGGGCCGGCACCTATTGGGTTCCCGCTCACCACAAGAAAGATGGCTGACCCTGCTGCGGGGCCGCCACAGAATGATGGGCGAGGAGTGCAACGTGCGCTTCCCCTGCAGAGGCGCCCTCTGGCAAAAGAACTCGCAGGAGGTGAAGAACCACAAATTCACCGCCCGCATCTTCAAGCAGCCCACCTCCTGCAGCCACTGCACCCACTTCATTTGCTGAGAGAGCCCCGGCGCAGGGCACCTTCCCGCGGACCCCTAAGAGCAGTGGGCGCGCGTCGACCCCCTCTCCGAGCCCTCCATTCTCCTGAGGGAGAAGCCACGACGTCCCCTTCGTCTTAGGCTCTCCCCTGGTCCATTCTACCCCGAACTTCCTGATGGACAGTCCCGCAGGTGCCCTGTCCTCTGGTCCCAGACTGTTGGATGGGAGGAACCTCCTGCCCTCTCTTGCCCCCAGTCGCCTCCAGAGCACCTAAGGGGAGCATCACGGGCGCTTTTTGTCCACTGACCCCAAGCCCGGAGTGTCTGTCCCACCTCCACAGGGCAGCCCCTCGGGTGCTCTCTCTCCTGGGGTTCCTACCTCTCTGCCTTCTTCTGGGCTCTAGGCGCCCTAACCCCCAACCCTTCTTTCCCCGGGAAGCATGCCTGGTGGGTGTCCTCTCTATCTCCCTGCAGGCATGGGACATCCTTTCCTCCTCTGTCTCCGGAGCAGTTCCCTGTGTTATCTATTATTGCCTCCTCAAGGGCCTGGGCTCCCTTTCAACTGATCAGTCCTCCCCATCACATCACTGTGGTGGTGGTGTGGGGGGGGGGGGCGGGGGGGAGTGTTGCTTTCTTCTCCCTGTCCCTTCAGACCTGGGACGTCCTTTTCACCTTCCTAGTCCCCAGGGAACACCGCCACGCTTCAGGGTCCCTGTCCTCCTTCCTCTGCATGGGTCTTTATTTCTTCTGTTTCCCCGAGGGCAGTAGGGGCATCTCTACTGGTAGGTTTCTTGCCTGCTTTCTGCCCCCACTCCTATGGAAAGGCTCACGCCCCACCCACGCCCCTATTCTGCCACCTGGTGGTCGCAGTACCTTCTCTCCTGCTCAGGAACTGGAAGACGCAGGTCACAGACAAATTCCCATCTAAACCCACTTTGCCAAGGCAGAAGTCTCTTGGGCACCCCCTGTGGCTGGAAATTGCACCTGGCGCAGAGGGCAAAGGAAGCAGGTGACTGTGGGAGAACTAGCTGGTGGCAGGGCCCCTCTGGCTCACATGCCTCCTTCTGCCTTTTCAGGGGCTTTGGGAAGCAGGGATTCCAGTGTCAAGATAGGCTCCAGGGATTTGGGGATGTCGTTTGTGGGAAGAGAGGGTGAAAAAGACTTTACAGAAGTTTAGAGTTAAAGGAATCCCGCCTGTGAGAGTGACCTCCCAGGCTAGGAATTCTTCACCACAAAAGGGTCCTTTTAGGGGGTGTATGTGTATGGAACAGTGATGCTCCATCCAGGAAAGGCCACGAGGAGCTGGAGGCCCTAAAAGTCGAGGAAATGCATCCATCCTTGTCCCTTCCCAGCAACCGCAGAATGGAAAGGGGTCTCCTAAATCTATCTCGGCATGGCCCAACCTGCTTGAGCCTCCAGACACCCTTAGGTGGACCCTTTCTTGCGCCTTTTCCTGCTCATTGCCCTTCCTCATCTCACAGTGAAGTTTTGCTTCTTTTCCTGCTTTGCAGAGGTCTCCCCAGGTGGCTGCCTCCTCTGCAGACGATGTCTCCCCTAGAAAAGCAACTGTGGTATCCCCTGAGCTGCATCCTCCTCTGAAAGTTGGGGTGCCTCTCAGATCCTGGATTAAATTGTCCGTTGTGTCTTCTGGGTAGAATCAAGAAAGGCACCAAGTGACTGGTTACCTGGTCCTTGCATCTGGTTTGAGACCCTTGACTCTAGCCAGGCATGCCCAACCTATTTTGATAAGGTATAACATGACCTCTGTGGTCTCTGCGTTTGCAAATAGGCTCTCCAAAGCCATGGCACCTAAGGACTTGTTGATCCCCTAGGATAGCTTAAACATTGTGTGAATTAGATGTCAGCATTTTAGAACTGGGAGGTTTCACATACATCTGAATTTCTAACTTCTACTTTGCTGAGACATAGTCTCCCTTGGATGTTAGGGCAATCATTTGGAACTGAGAGCAGCTGTTGTATAGACTGCACACACATGTTCACCTATTGTCCCAGTCCATTCCCACCTGGGCTGCTTCATTCCCTTTTGGCCCTGGAATTTGGAAACTCTTGTCTGAAAATTTTGTTTGTTTCCCCTTCAACCCCACTTTTAGACCAAAAGAGTTAAGTTTGGTAAAAAATGGCACATTTTTACTCTGTGACATGGCGGTCAATTGACCACCCTGGTGCACTGGGTTTAGACCAGGAGAAGAAAGCACTTGAGTGATGGAGGGTCTGAAATATGACTTGGCACTCACCAAGGTTTGGTGGTTGCCTTGAATCTCCAGGGAAAAGCAAAGACATCCCTGGTGAGTAGAGGTGGCATTGGAGTTGTGTATGCAATGCTAGTCTGGAGCAGGGCACTGCTATCCTCTGAGATTCTCTAGTTTCTCAAAATGCTATCACAAATGTGATAAACTTCTGTATTTTTTAAGTATATAATTGGGTTCACAAGAAAATGAGGAGATTATCAAGGGCGAAAAATGAAGGGAAAACTAAATCCAAGCTGTGAGATTGCAGAGGTGGATGCTGTCTTCATAACAGAGAGGTCTAGAACCTGATTCTCAGAGTGGGCCAGGAGAGAAAACCTTGGACCCATGATGCAGAAAGATGCTGCAATAACCCTAAAAGGGTTTCTCAGGCAAAGGGTGATGTAGAACAAATACAAGGAAGCATTTATTTAATGTAGAGCAAACTAAGACACCTAAACCTGGGGGAGAAGTTTAATGCTCCAAGACAAAAATGGAAGAATTCTGGAGAAAATGGCCTCACCAGATTGCAGACATCCATGCCCTCCTCACTGGCTGTGCCTGGGATTGGACCATTCTCACCAAGTGCTTTTGATTAAACAGGGATTCTGGTCCTGTCTCTTATGTCTGAGCCCAGTGAGCCTTCTTTTTGAGTGACAGTAGATGATACCCAATCCAGGAACAAATGAGCCAAAAAATGACAGATTCTTTAAGGTTAGTTTTCCTCACAAGAAGAGATCTAGACCAGCCAACAGGACATTTGCATTTAACCCTGTAAATAAGGTAAAATCAAAGTATGGATTATACTTGTCTGTATATTATTTATGAATGGAAATAATGTATTGACAATGTATAATTTCATTTTAGTTCTCTGCCTCTTTTCTTCAGTGGAGTGAGTTTTTTACTGGGAAGAAACCTCTAAATAAGCAATTTACAATAAAAATAATATGTGGGCACAAGTGTAATTTAGATTTTTCTAGTATTCACATTAAAAAATTAAAAGAGATGAAATTGATTGCAATGATATAAGCCCATATATCCAGAATATTATCATTGTTTGACCAATATGATATTACTAGTGAAATATATGTATCTATATAAAGTTATATAATTTTTTTTTTTGTGGTACCGGGAATTGAAACTCAGGGGCACTCAACCACTGGGCCACATCCCCAGCCCTTTTTTGTATTTTATTAGAGACAGGGTCTCACTGAGTTGCTAAGTGCCTCACCATTGCTGAGGCTGGCTTTGAACCCGCGATCCTCCTGCCTCAGCCTCCCAAAGTGCTGGGATTACAGGCGTGAGCCACCATGCCCGGCAAGTTATATAATTTTTTTTTTTTTTTGTGGTACCAGGGATTGAACTCAGGGGCACTCGACCACTGGGCCACATCCCTGGCCCTTTTTGTATTTTTTTATTTAGAGACAGGGTCTCACTGAGTTGCTAAGTGCCTCGCCATTGCTGAGGCTGGCTTTGAACTCGCGATCCTCCTGCCTCAGCCTCCCAAAGTGCTGGATTACAGGCGTGCGCCACCGCGCCCGGCTAAGTTATATAATTTTTTTATGTATATTTGGAACTACATTCCAAAAGTCACTGTATATAAAGCCTCCAGTGTATCTCGGGTCACAACAGCCACATTCCGTATTTAAGAGTTATGGCTCCCCTGACCTCAGGCAGGTACAGGGCCTGATCCCTTCCTTTATAGGCTAGAGGTAAAGGATGTAGTTTCTTATAAATATTTCTCCTTAGGCCCAAAGATTGGAGGAGACATTGTCATGAGTGAGAACAGAAACCTTTAACCAGGAAGTGTCCCAAAGTAGATAAGTCTTCCCACTTGATGTTGGTCACAAGTCCTCTTCCATTGCAGATATCACACAGGAAACACAGAAAGACTGTAAGCTGCCTGGTACCCGTAAACCGGGATAAAAACTCTCGGGGGCAGAGTTAAGCTTTTACTACTTTTACTTCTACTTTCTTAGAGCTTAGAGAGAGGGAAAGAAAGATTTTTAAAGAGAAAGATTAAAGCGAGCTTTTCTTCTTGTCTTCTTAGCTTAGAGTTCTTCTTTCTTCTCTCTTCTTTCTTCCTTCTTCTTTCTTAGAGCTTAGAGAGAAAGAAAGATATAGTCTTAGAAAGATAGAGCTTAGCTTAGAGAAAGATTAGAGCTTCTTTCTTCTCTCTTCTTTCTTCCTTCTTCTTTCTTCTGTCTTCTGTCTTCCTCAGGAGTCTCGGCCTAACTCTGACCAGTCATTACTTCTTCTATCTGGTTTCTCTTCTGTAACCGCTCTGCCTACGTTCTGGCCGCTCTGATTCTTCTGACCGACCGAGTGACTGCCCGGCTGACTGAATTTCTCCGTTCTCCTAACTCGGACCGCTTTCACCCGGTTATATACCTTCAGGTTTGCGGGTGCCTACAGGTGCGTCACATACATATCAGGTGGAACCCATGGCTTCCAGCTAGCTACAACAGCCCTTCCTAATTAGGGCTCCTTCAAAAGACGGGATTCCAGATGGAGGATACATAACTTCAGATCTATCCACAGCACTGACTCTTTTGTTTAAATACGTGAAATGCAAACATCTTATTTGGCAATCTGGCCTTAGGCCAAATGGTCAGGTATAATATCTATTTCCTCCCACACCTATGAAGCAGATAGACACAGGATGAACTGTATCTCATTCCAAAGCCAAAACACCTCCACCAGAATAAAAGGCTAATGCAACATTTCTTATTCTCTTCTGACTTGGAAAGTGAAAATTATTCAAAAAAGCAGGAATTGTGCTACTATATATTACATGTTTTAACACAAGCAGACTCTTTACCTAAGTGCTCTTGATTTGATAGGAGTTAAGTTCTTATCCCTTCAGACTGAGCCAGTGAATTTTAGAGTGAAAGATGATATGAAAGGCAGGAATAAATGAAGTAAGAATGACAAGTATTTGTGGTAGTTTTTTTTGTCTTGCAGATGATGGGAGTTGAAATGCAGAGTGTCAGGCCACACCTAATTGAAAGAAAGGTTTCCTGGTAGCATTGGCATCCAACCTATTGAGGAGGACATTTGCATTTACCATTGCATATACATTTATTGCAATTTATGGAATATGTATGTCTGTATTTTATCCATGAATGGAAATAATATAATGACAATTACTGTAAAACTTCATTTAACTTTTCTGCTCTCTGGTCTTGTAAGGAGATAGATTGTGCTTTGAACCGGGAAACAACCCCCTAAAGCAGCAATCTCCCATGAAAATAGTACTTGAAGCATGAGGGTAATTAAAATTTTTTGAAATTCAAATTAAAACATAAAGGACACAAATTTTAATGACATAACACAATATCCCAAAAATATTATCATTAATTGATCAATAGAGTATTACTAATGAGGTATAGGTATTATGGAGCTACACACTAAAAACTGACTCTCTATGTCAATCTTTTAGCTTATCTCAATTCACAGCACCAACATTCCAGATTTGAGAGCTTTATCTCTACTAATCTCAAGAAGATGAAGGTTTCATACCCTCATTTTTATGATAAAGGTGAAGGATAGTGTACCTTACCAATAATTCACCTCAGTTCCAAAGAACACTAGAGATACTGCCTTAAGTGAGAGCAGAGAGCTCCAATGAGGAAGTATTCAGAAGTAGACCAGTAGTTTCCACCTAATGCTGGCCACAGGTCCATTTCCATTCCAGGCATCAGTCAACAAACAAAAGAAGATTAAGTCCCAGGATATAGGGTCTCATGTCTTCAGATCTATCCACAGATTTGATTCTATTGCTTAAATGCATTAAAGGCAAACTTCTTAATTTACAGCTTGAATTTAGACCTAATGACAAGGCCATGTTGTTTTTTCTCCTATGACAAAAGCCCCACAATTAATAAGGTGCTGAGCTGGGAACTATATTCAGTTGTGTCTCATTGGAAAGACAAAACAAGTCTAGGAGACCAAATAGCCCATTTGCAACATTTCTTAGTATTTTAAGACTTGATTAGTGACACTTATTCAAAAAAGTAGGGTTTGTGTTTATATATGTTACATAGTAAAACACAAAGAAAACTTTCTTTTATATCTCATGGTAATGAGACTCCCATTTCATGACCCAGGGAAGTCCTAATTCAGTTTATAACAAGAACCAAAATACAAGTCAGAAATAACCTTAATCCTTCATTACAAATCATAATGATAGATTGAGGTACATCAGGTTTCTACATAGTTTTGTAAGCAGGTGAACATGGGTTATAGAGGCATGGAACAGAAAATTTCTTTCTGGGTGACACAAATTAAGGGGAAGAAAATGAGAAGCATATAATTTGTTCAGCACCTTCAATCACCAGATAATTGGAATCTAGAACTCTGACAAGGAAGACTCAACCTCTTTAATTTGGGCATTTGGATGACATGTGTGACTATAGTGAAAATGTTATCACAAGCTTTTCAATTAAAATTAATATAAATGGCAGATAATGGTTAAACAATATCTGTACTGTGTCTTCCAGGTGTTCTGTCAGCTTTAGAGCCACAGCACATATTTGTATTTATAGTCACCATGAAAAATATTATCCAACTGGGTCCTCTAAAATCATCCCTTTTGTAGAGATGAAAAAACACGGGTTTCTGGATGTGAAATGACAACTCAGCAGCATACCGAGAAGGAACCACAAACAGAATTATATAAATTTTCATCTAAACTCCTGAAGTCAAAATTGTTCCTGATATAGTGCATGTACATCTCAGAAAATGTCATTTTCTCACCATTAAAAAGCAAGTTCCTAGAAAAGACATCCCAGGAGGACCCTCTAATTTGAGCAACACAACTGTTTTTTTATCCTATATGTAAAAGGAAGCCTTCTAAAATAGCTATGTTAACTACAGTTCATAAATGGAGATAATTATCTAATAACAAATTTGCATTAATTTAAATAGTATATTCTATCAGTAAATATATGCTTCAGTCATAAAATCCCTGTTTACTTTGAGGTATTACAAATGCTTCTGTATTAAATAAAGTAGCATGGGTCTTCATTTTCTTTTGAGAGGTAATCCCTGATGGTACCATTAAAGAAGAATTATTAGATCATTTTATATCTGGTTTAAACTTTTTCCTTTAATCTCTACACTTGTGCAGTTTCCTTTATGGGTTTATTTTTAGTCTTCTTTTTAGCATAGGGCAGATCTTTTTACTGCACTTTCAATAAGCACAATGCTTATCACCATGCCAGTGGGATCCATTATGCATATTTTCAAATTTCTCCTGTGAAGAAAAATTAGAAATACATTGTTGGTTTATTATTTACTCAAATCTTTCCTCAGACACTTCTCAAAATTATTCCAAGTCCTTCCTAGAGGCATCGTTCATAACACCCATTGGGAAGATTACTAAATGGACACAAATCTTATTTTTTAAAAAAGTGTTCCTGTCCAAACTCTGAAGGAATAAGAACTTTTCAAGGAGCCATGTGCTCTAGTGGAAGTGTTTTGGGTTTGGAGTCAGACTGAGTTGATCCTGAATCCCAGACAAGCTGCTTAGGTGTTGTGAGGTTTTCAACATATTTCTTTACACTGAACAGATGTGTTTAAAACTCATCAATAATAAAATGCCAAGTGATAATGAGTGCCAAAATATCAACAATTCTTCATTCTTCCTTGAATCCATGAGTTTTATAATTTGCTTTTACTCGTGCTACTGTTGAATGCCAAATGTGTCTCCCAATGCTCGGATTTGGATTCTCCTTGTTATGGCTCTTATAAAACTGTTAGTAGGGTCAGACATTGTTGTGCACACCTCTAATCCCAGTGGCTTGAGAGACTGAGGCGGGAGGATTCCAAGTTCAAAGCTAATACTGAAATTTAGTGAGGCCTTAAGCAACGTGGGACAGTCTCCAAAAAAAAACAAAGTCTGTTTATGTAGTTTAATGGTAAAGTTACTCTGGGTTCAATATCTTGTACTACAAAGAAAAAATTAAAAAACTTTGTCTGTTAAAGTGTATTAGTCTTTACATAGACCTAAAAACCTTTAAATTGGCTAAGTGCAAAAGTGCACTTCTGTGGGCTGGGGTTGTGGCTCAGCAGTAGAGAGCTTGCCTAGCATGTGTGTTACCTGGGTTTGATCCTTCCCCCCATGTAAAAGTAAATAAAGGCATTGTGTAAAACTAACTAACCATATATATATTTAGTGTAAACTAACTAACCATATGTGTGTGTGTGTGTGTGCATATATATTATTTTTTTTTTTTAGTGCATGCCAAGATGTTGTGAAAGCTGAAGCTGGAAGACAGCAACATTCAGGCCAACTTCATAAACTTGTGGAGACTCTCTGTCAAAATTCAAAAAAATAAATAAATAAATAATAATAATTCTGGGAGATAGATCAGTGGTAAAAACACCTCTGAGTTCAATCCCTAGAAACACACCCACACACCCACACACATAGAGTTCTTCAATATTTTTGCTTTGCTTTCAGAACCCTCCATTCCCATGAAAATATACCCACATTAGGCTACTGGAAGATGAGATAATCTGTGTAGAATAAAGAGGCCCCAAAAAAGAGCTCACCCTCTGAAGCACAGCAATCTCATCAATCATCAGCTAACCACATGCAGCAGAAGCACCCCAGCTGAGTCCAGCCTAAACTAATGACCACCCAATGATGAGCAAATAAGCTTTAAAGTGCCTTATTATCCAGTGAGAGATAACATATACCTTTTATGTTGTTTCCTAGGGGAGAGGCATTTCTTACACAATATGGTGTCTCAGGTAAAATGAAGTCTCTTTGGTCATTGTCTATATAGCCTGGCCCCATAACAATAGAAGCAGGATGCAAAGATTCAATCTCACGTGTTGTACAGAATTAAAAAAAAAAAAAAGCAGATGCTCTACAGGTGCTGATTGTCTCTTCTCCTAATTTCAATGGAAGTTTGGATCTATGCATATGATAGGTAGTAATTCTCATGGTATCCCATGGTATCACAGCCTGGCCATTAGGTCCAAGACCAAATTAAAAAGTAAGAAGTTTGCCTTTAATTTATTTATATTCTAAAATATACACTGTTGAGAGATTTGAAGTGAGGGAGCCTCCCACCTCCTGGACTCCAGATTTCTTTATTTGCTGACATCTGGAATTGCATGGATCTCAGACCTGCATCCACTCAGAAAAAGTGGTCCATTTTTTGGCACTTCCTGGTTGAAACTTTCTCCATTTTGTCCCTGAGGAGATACATTACTTGAAAAGTATATTCACTCACCTCTGGCATAAAAAGAAGGGTGCCAGGACTTTCACCTCCATAAGATCAGGGAAGCCAGAGTTCTCAAAATTTGAATGTGACTTCTGTGAACAGAGATGCATTGGAAGCTTAAAATAGAGAGTGTAGTTATGAAGCCAGAATTAGACAAGCAGTCAGTATACATAGGTAAATCTAGTCAGGTCCAATCAAAGAGGCAAATTATGAGTGGGTCCCAGAAAGTTGGAGACTGTGCACTGGGGGATTGAAATGTTAATTCCTTCAGAACCCTCCCTCACCCTTATCAAGAACCTTCCCCTGCTCCAATCTGTTGCTAAGGTAACCTGTTCCAGGAATTGCCCGTCCTTATAGGGAGCAATAGATTTGTTAGTTAATGTGTCCTGTGCAGCTGTATTTTGTCTTTCCCCCTTCATGTAACCTGTTTCTCACCTTTTGGCCATCCCAAAAGAGAGCACTGAGCATCCCAGGGGACCTAGTCATGAAGGCAGGAAGGAGAGAGATTAAGGGAAGAGGACAGGAGAACAAAGGAAGCCTAGGACATATAAAAAGGGCAGAATACCTTGCTTCTTGGTATACTGGGACACCAGCTATGGCCCCCTTCTCCCTCCTGGATGAAA
>CM046674.1:25211144-25254533 GCA_025594165.1 Tamias sibiricus
ATAAGTTACATTACTTCCAAATTTTTTTTTTCAGTCTGAAGAATTCCATTAAGTATTTTCAGTAGGTCTGGCGTTAATAAACATTGGGACATTCACATATCTTTGAAACTTTTATATGTATGTTTTATGCACTTTTGAAGGTTAGTATTTCTGGATATAATATTCTTGGTGATTTTTATTTTTTCACCCCTTTGACAATATTGCCAAATAGCATTCTGTTCTGTAACGGAATGCACTATTGATTACTTAGGACTATGTAGGTGATGCATCTTTTTCTCTTGGTGCTGTCAAGTTTCCCTTTTTGTAAATTTTAAAATTTTGATGAAAATGTGTTTTGAGCTTGACTGTATTTCATTCTTGTAGATAATTGATCTTTTGGATTGTGAGTTCTGTTTTATTTATATTAACAATTTGTTTTCTGCATTTAGCTCACTTAACTCCTTTCTAATGGTTATTTAGTGGTTTTTGACAATTCATATGTCTCTATCCTAATGTTCAATTCCTAATGTTTTGTTTTATTTCTTCAATTAAGCCATATTTTTTTGTATACTTCCCTATTTTTAATTAATTTGCCCTTTGAAAAAGCAGCCAACATTATATTATATAGTCATTATGGAAAACAGTAATAAATGAAAACCAGGCGTGCACACAGATACATACTTGTAATCCCAGCTAATTTGGAGCCTGTGTAAGAGGATTTCAAATATAAAGCAAGTTACAGAACTTAGCAACAGAATATTAACAACTTTCAAAGAGCTTCTCTTGCAGTTCTATGGCACAGCATTCTTGAATTTAGTCACATGCATCACACATAAAAAATTAAAAGTAGATTAATTTTTTATGATACTGAAATACACGTACTTAATATGTATGCATAAGAATTTAAATCCACATATTAAAGTGTTCAGTACTGTGTCCACTGTAATCATTGTTCACAATAGTGAAGATATGGACTCAACCCATGTGCCCATTAATATCTGAATGAATAAAAATATGGGGTTTATATACACATAATACTTAGCCATAAAAAATTCTTGTCATTTAAATTGGCATGGAATGTATGTTCGGGACCTTCTATTAAGTGTTATAAGGCAGTCACAGAAAATCAGTTACAGGAGCATCTGATTCACATGTGGAAGTAGACATGGAGAAAGCAAAATTGTACTCATGTGGTACTGTGTTATGTGGAGTGTTGGTATATGTTGGGACTATGTCTGCCAAGGGGCAAGGTTTGACTGCTTACCACGCCCTAAAGGACCGGGGCTAAACCAAGGGGTGTGGCTATGACGTAGCGTGAGAGACTGAACCGCCTTGCTTGCTGATTGGTTAGTTCTAGGCCTATTTAAGTCAATGCTTGTTCAATAAATCTGAGTTTTTCGGGCATCCCGCATGCTATATACAAGACTCCCTAGGTGGCGTGTTTTCTGAGGTAAGGCACCTAGCGATTTCTGTCCTTAAGCTCATTCTCGCCGAGTAAGTTATATTTTCCTGCAAGCAGGAAAACTTCCTTTTAGGGCCCGAAAGGAAGATAGCTTAGAACTCGGCCCCTTTCATAACTCAGCAACCCCGGCAGGTATACTGTTGGTCAAATTCATATCCATGGCAAAAAGAAGGTAAGGACTTCCATTGTACCACATGGTGAATATAGTGTATTGCATTTTTCAAAAAATATTAATTTTTTACTTGTAGTTGGACACAATAACTTTATTTTATTTATTTATTTTTATGTGGTGCTGTGAATCCAACCACACATACAATGCATGTGCTCCATTGCTGAGCCACAACTTCAGCCCCAGTGTATTGCATTTTTGATAAATGTTAATAGAATAAATGTGATACTTTCTAAGAATAAAACTGATAATTATATGAAATAATGTATGTGTGTGTATATATATGTATATATTCAATGGATATAATCATTTATAAATATTTATATATATACATATATATTTAATTTATATAGAAATGACTGAATCTGGTGAATATATACATATACACATGTAAATATAATTATACACACACACAAACACACACATACTTTAAAATAGTATGGTGTACTTAGTCCATAAAGTTGAATTTGTCTATGTAACAAATCAGAAAATTACACAAATTTAAAAATAAAAAGCTAGTCATTTATCTTGATTGCTATATGATAGCTTCATTCAGGAAATATCGGCTTCTGTGCCAGGTATTTAATGCCTCTTATATTGTTTTCTTGTTATCTCCAGGTCTCTGTGTAATAGTAGACAGAAACCAGCTTTCAAACAGACACATGAAAGGCACAAATGTTTGCAATTTTTTTACATTTTCCTTTTTCCATTCAGAGATACAGGAGTTGGTCATTTTTTTTTTTTCAAAATTTTTCAATCCTCTATGATGGACATAGAAAGGGCATGGTTGATAAAATCAACACATTTTTTTTCCCTCTAATATATTTCTCTCCTTAGGAATGTCCTCATATTGGATACTGTGATATCTGAGATGGTTTGGGCCATTCTCAGAAGGCAATTTTGTGTGTAAATTTTTATTTAGTTTATGTGTATCAGGAGTAATACTGGCTTTGGATTTACTCTTTGGCAACCCAGCTGCTATCATAACATTGCTACAATTTTATATTTAATATTTGCATAACATTTATTTCAGGTTAGTAGATAAACTAATCATTTTTTTTTAAATCTTTTAAGCCATGACATCTCATCATACCCATGAATTTTCACCAGAGGAGGACATAAAACATTTATTTCAAAAAGTGATAAAGAAAAGAAATGGAGAACATAAACTTAACTATTTAAAACTAAGGAACATATGGGAAACTGCATGTGAGAGTGAAATTCATGTGAAGATTTGTAATGAAAATTTCACTGCCAGGAGACATCAAGATGATTTGATAACTCAGAGAATAATTCAACGTATGCCAGTTACTTTTCAGGAGTTATATATATCTTTACAAATATATGCCCAGGAATTTTTGAACCATATATTTTTTCTTAATAAAAATGTGGAAGTTCTGGAAATAGATCTAGTCCGTGCCTCAATACATAATTTGACAAATTCCAAAGAAAACATGGAGTTAAACTTCCAGTCAAAAAGTTTCATAAACAAGAGCGTTAAGGCTGAAGGACAACCCTCTAAAAGTGATCATTGTGAGAGTGTTTTTACAAAATGTCCATTACTCTGTAAGAAACAAATAAATTTTCCTTATGCCCAAACATGCAATTTTAACAGTTGCAAAAAAGTCCACAGTTACCCATTATTACTTTCTAAACACATGAAATGGCATAGTGGTGACAAAACTTACAAATATAAAACATTTGACAAAGCTTTTAATCAAAGCATGTTTGATACTCAACACCAAAGAATTTATATTGAGGAAAGATTCTGTAATGTTAAAGTATATGACAAATCCTTAAATAATCATTTACAACTTTCTCAATGTCAAAAAATTGATCCTGAAGAGAAGTCCCACAAATGTAAAGAATGTGGCATAGCTTTTCATCAAAGATCAACTCTTATTCGCCACCAAAGATTTCATACTGGAGAGAAGCCCTATAAATGTGAAGAGTGTGGCAAAGCTTTTGGTGAAAGATCACAACTTATCCGCCACCAGAAATTTCATACAGGAGAGAAGCATTATAAGTGTGGAGAATGTGGGAAAGCTTTTCATGAAAAAGGATCACTTACTCGACACCAGAGAATTCATGCTGGAGAGAAGTCCTACAAATGTGAAGAATGTGGCAAAGCTTTTGGTGAAAGATCACACCTTATCCGCCACCAGAGAATTCATACTGGAGAGAAGCCCTACAAATGTGAAGAATGTGGCAAAGCTTATTCTCAAAGATCATACCTTATCCTCCACCATAGAATTCATACTGGAGAGAAGCCCTACAAATGTGAAGAATGTGGCAAAGCTTTTGGTCAAAGATCACACCTTATCTACCACCAGAGTATTCATACTGGAGAGAAGCCATACAAATGTAAAGAATGTGCCAAAGTTTTTTCTCAAAGATCTCACCTTGTTAGCCACCAGAGAATCCACACTGGAGAGAAGCCCTACAAATGTGAAGAATGTGGCAAAGCTTTTGGTAAAAGATCACACCTTATCCACCACCAGAGAATTCATACTGGAGAGAAGCCCCACAAATGTGAAGAATGTGGCAAAGCTTTTGGTAAAAGATCACACCTTATCTGCCACCATAGAATTCATACTAGAGAGAAGCCCTACAAATGTGAAGAATGTGGCAAAGCTTATTCTCAAAGGTCAGACCTTATCCGCCACCAGAGAAGTCATATTGGAGAGATGCCCTACAAATGTGAAGAATGTGGCAAAGCTTATTCTAAAAGATCATGCCTTATCCGCCACCATACAATTCATACTGGAGAGAAGCCCTACAAATGTGAAGAATGTGGCAAAGCTTATTCTCAAGGTCAGACCTTATCCGCCACCAGAGAAGTCATACTGGAGAGAAGCCCTACAAATGTGAAGAATGTGGCAAAGCTTTTGGTGAAAGATCACACCTTATCCGCCACCAGAATAAACATACTGGAGAGAAGCCCTACAAATGTGAAGAATGTGGCAAAGCTTATCCTCGAAGATCAGACCTTATCCACCACCAGAGAATTCATACTGGAGAGAAGCCCTACAAATGTGAAGAATGTGGCAAATCTTTTGGTAAAAGATCACACCTTATCCGCCACCAGAGAATTCATACTGGAGAGAAGCCCTACAAATGTGAAGAATGTGGCAAAGCTTATTCTCAAAGATCATACCTTATCCTCCACCATAGAATTCATACTGGAGAGAAGCCCTACAAATGTGAAGAATGTGGCAAAGCTTATTCTCAAAGGTCAGACCTTATCCGCCACCAGAGAAGTCATACTGGAGAGAAGCCCTACAAATGTGAAGAATGTGGCAAAGCTTTTGGTGAAAGATCAAACCTTATCCGCCACCAGAATAAACATACTGGAGAGAAGCCCTACAAATGTGAAGAATGTGCAAAGCTTTTGGTAAAAGATCACACCTTATCCACCACCAGAGAATTCATACTGGAGAGAAGCCCTACAAATGTGAAGAATGTGGCAAAGCTTTTGGTAAAAGATCACACCTTATCCGCCACCAGAGAATTCATACTGGAGAGAAGCCCTACAAATGTGAAGAATGTGGCAAAGCTTATTCTCAAAGATCATACCTTATCCTCCACCATAGAATTCATACTGGAGAGAAGCCCTACAAATGTGAAGAATGTGGCAAAGCTTTTGGTAAAAGATCACACCTTATCCGCCACCATAGAATTCATACTGGAGAGAAGCCCTACAAATGTGAAGAATGTGGCAAAGCTTTTGGTGAAAGATCACACCTTATCTGCCACCAGAGAATTCATACAGAAGAGAAGCATTATAAGGATAAAGAATGTGGGAAAGCTTTTTATGAAAAAAGATCACTTACTCAACACCAGAGTATTCATACTGGAGAGAAGCCCTACAAATGTGAAGAATGTGGCAAAGATTTTGGTCAAAGATCACATCTTATCCACCACCAGAGTATTCATACTGGAGAGAAGCCCTACAAGTGTTAAGAATGTGGCAAAGGTTTTGGTGAAAGATCACACATTATCTGCCACCAGAGAATTCATATAGAAGAGGAGCATTATAAGGGTAGAGAATGTGGGAAAGCTTTTTATGAAAAAAGATCACTTACTTGGCACCAGAGTATTCACACTGGAGAGAAGCCCTAAAAATGTGAAGAATGTGGCTAAGCTTATCATCAAAGTTCACACCTTAGTAGACACGAGAAAATTCATGCTGGAGAGAAACCCTACAAATGTGTCGAATGTGGCAAAGCTTTTGGTGAAAGATCACATCTTATCTGCCACCAGAGAGTTCATACTGGAGATAAGCCCTACAAATGTGAAGAATGTGACAAACCCTTTTATGAAAAAATATCACTTACTTGACATCAAAGAATTCATACAAGGTAGAAGCCCTACAAATGTGAAGAAAATTGCAAATCTTTTTATTAAAGATCAGATCTTATTTGCCACCAGAACAGTGATACTATACAGAAGCCCTACAAATGTGAAGAATGTCACAAAGCTTTCTATCAAATATCACACCTCATTCACCACCAGAGTATTCATACTTGAGAGAAGCCCTACAAATGTGAATAATGTGATAAAATTTTTACACAAATTCAGTCTTCATTGATCACCGCAGTGTGCATACTGGAGACAAGAACTAATGTGAAGAATGTGCCAAATCTTTTAATCAAGTCTTAAATGTTTTTTTTCTTTTTTTTTTCTTTCTTTCTTTCTTTTTTTTTTTTTTTTTTTTTGTACCAGGGATTGAACTCAGGGGCACTCGACCACTGGGCCACATCCCCAGCCCTTTTTTTTTTTTTTTTTTTTTTTTTTTTGTATTTTATTTAGAGACAGGGTCTCAGTGAGATGCTAAGTGCCTCGCCATTGCTGAGGCTGGCTTAGAACTCACGATCCTCCTGCCTCAGCCTCCCAAAGTGCTGGGATTACAGGTGTGCACCACCACGCCCGGCTTAAATGTTTCTTAATATTGAAGTATATGTACTAGAGGAAAGCCCTATGAATGAGAATATTGTGCTAATTCCTTTAGAAATGGCTCAAACCTTTTTCCACACCAGAGGAATCATAGCAAAGACAAGTTACAAAAATGTAAAAAGTGTTGTAATAATGTAAAACATATGTTCAAGTCATTCTTCTCAAAGTATTTTTTCTCGAAGACCACGTGGTATATGACAACATTTGAATAGCCATTATTTTACTGAAAAAAGAACATTTAGTTCTCACTCTCTGACTATCCCTACTGCATATAGTTGTAATGGTGAGTGGAAAATATCTAAATGGAATGGGTCCAAAGTCTAAATATCTGGCATCCCATTTTACAATGAATACAAGGGTCTAGTTTTACCACTGTTGGTAATTTACTATCTTATCAAATACCTAATCGTAAACAAAGATGACTTCAAGATACTAATATTATTCTTTTTTGTAATTATTATTATTTTTGACCAGGAATTGAACCCAAGGGCACTCAATTTGTGAGCCACATCCCAAGGGTCCTTTTATTTTTTTATTTGTTTATTTTTGTATTTTACTTAAAGATGGGGTCTCACTCTGTTGCTTAGGGCTTCTCTAATTTGCTGAGGCTGGCTTTGAACTCATGATCATTGTGCCTCAGCCTCCTGACCACTGGGGATTGCAGGTGTGAGTCACTGCACCCAACAAAATAATTTCATTATTTCTTGACATACTGTTTATGTAGTTTAGAGATGCATGCCCCTTTAGTTAAATGAAAAAATCCAGATGGATAAGAGACCAATCTTTTTTTCCATGAAAACATTTATGATCACTGTTTTCTTAGAAGGGAGCCTTGGTTAAACTGAGGAATGTACCTTTAAGAAACTACAAATCTTGAACTAGGAGAAGTGGCTCTAGTTGCAATTCTGAAGAACAACTTTCTCTGAGAGTCTGTGTAGGTATTAATTAGGATAAAATCAAACTCAATTAAATTGACCCTAAATCCAATAATTGCTGTTCTTATAAGAAATGAATATGAAATACATGGAAACAGAGAAAAGGTCAGAAAAAGCAAAGACAGTGATTAGAGTGGTACATCAACGAGTCAAGGAACACTAATAACTGTTGGTACTCACCAAAAACTAGAAGAGAGGTATGGGACACACTCTCCTTCAGGGCATCAGAAAGGAACCATTGATGCCTGCCCCCTTTCTTTTGTACTTCTGGACACATTACCTGTGAGTAAATAAGCATATGTGGTTTTGAGTCACCAGGTTGTGGTCATCTGTTATGTCAGTTCTAGGAAACAAACACAACACTTATTATAATTGCTGATACAATTAAGTTTGTGATGTGGTGGTTAATTTTATAAGTCAACTTCACTAGGTTAAGGAATGCTTAAATTGCTGGCAAAGCATTATTTTAGGAAATGGCTCTTAGTGTTTTCCTGAAGAAATGAGTATTTGAATCAGTACTGAGTAAAAATTTCTATCACTCAGAAATATAGTCTGGCATCATCCTCTACCTCTGCAACATTTTTTTTTAAATTGACATCTTTCTTTCTCTTACTTGATGCCTGCTCTTCCCTAAATTCTTTCCCTCCTTAATCTCAGAGGAAGCAGGATTACCTTTGAACTTTCTTCCCAATGTTAAGAAGATTTATCTGTCCTTGAGTACACAGGCACCACGGGAATGGAGTACCAGATTCTGGGGATGGCACCAGATCTCAGGAGTGACTATCTCCCAAATTAACAAGAAAATTAAAACTCCAATAGGGAACATGTGGAATGTGCACTTAGAATCTCCTCTTGAGAAGTCCCAACAAAAATATCAGGATTTGCTATTTGGAGAAAAATTGTTTGAAATAAATTTTTAAGTAATTTTCCCTCCCATATGTATTTTTAAGATAAAATTGCCTAATCAGTCATTTCATTCAGGTATCCTTAAACTTGGATTCAAAATAAAATTTACAAAGAACAGAAAAGAGGAGGGATAAGGGAATTCTCAGTTTACCACCCAGACCATTACAACAAAATTTTGGAGTGGAGTCCATTTAACTCTTGTTTTAAAATATGCCGCAGTTGATTCTGAAGAACAGTAATTGGCTGGGTACACACCTGCAATGTCAGTTGCTGGGGAGGCTGTCAGGAAGACTGTGAGTTCAAAGCCAGCCTCAAAAATGGTGAGGTGCTAAGCAATTCAGTGAGGTCTTGGTTTTTAAATAAAATACCAAATAATGCTGGGGATGTGGCTCATTGGTCTAGTGTCCATGAGTCCAAAACCTGGCAAAAAACAAACAAACAAACAAACAAAATGATTGTTGTGACACTCTTCTTGTCAAGCACTCTCATTGATTAGAAAAGAAAACCAAAGACTAATTCATCCAACAGTATAGTCCATTAGGCCAGCTTATTTGCCACTGAGGAAAAAAATCAAATCAGATTCTCTATGTTAAACAATGCCAAAGTAAATGCCAGGCATGTACATGTACGTTTCAATCCTTAAACCATGGTGGAAGTGTGTGAATATTTAAAAGCATAAATAAATGCTCAAGTCCTTTAGTTAGAAAAAGAAGTGTGAATCCAAGCAACACTGAAAATTCTTTGTCCATATAGCATATGAATAGGATCTTTAAGAATGAATTCTGGGCATTTCACAGATGTCTGTACACTGTGCTTTTCCTCTGTGAATTGTTAGTTCATGTCCTCATAGATGTTGCTGGTTAGAATGTTCATTTTTGGGAAAAATATTGAAACCATTTATGAAAATGTTTTGAGAATTTTCTCACCATAGAATGTGATATTAGTAAAAGATCTTCAAAATAAAAAAATGAATAGGATTTTTATGCATAGAATTTGTTTTAAAGAATTGGTTCACATAAACGTGGAAAGTATCAAGTCCAAAATCTGCAGGGTCCTATCAGGCTAGAGCTAGCTGTGCTGTTCAAATCAAGGGAGGTCTGCTGCAGAATTCCCTCTTGCTCAGAGGAGGTCATACTTTTTTCTAGTCCCTGCAAGCTTTCAACTGAGTGGATGATGTTCTCTGAAATTATTGGTGGCAATCTACCTTACTCAGAGTCTACTGAGTAATGCAAGTGCCATTTTTAAATAACCTCACAGAATCATTCAAAAAAATGTTTGGCCAATTGCCTTGACAGCGTGGCCCAGCCACATTGACTCATAAAATTAACCATTAGAAATGTACGTTGGAATTAAACTAACCTGTATTCAAATCCAAATGTTACCATTTAATAATATTTAACTTTTGAGCATTATGTAGTGTGTGAAATATAAATATTAGATTTGAAAGTATTGTAAAAAAATTACAAAATATAAATAATGTGCCTGGCCCATATTTAATATTTTATTAAAAATTAGCCTTTTTATTATGTTCACTCCTAAAATTCTCTTTTGTTACCTTGAACTACGAAAATCACCTGAAATGTAAAACCATTTTAATATCAATAGTGTTGATTGTTGTACTATTCATAATATTAAAAAATGTCCACCATGGAAGAATGGTTAAAGAAATTATCGTACAAAAGAACATTAAATAGCCATTAAGACTGTGATTGCAAATTATTTTTAAAACTAGAGGAAAATACTCATGTTTCATGAAATAATAGATGCAGAATATAAAATCTACATTGTATAAGTTCTACTCTGTGAAAATATACCAGTAATTTTTCACTTGTTTTCCTTGTATGTTTTGAAATTCAGCAATGAGGTGGCATGTTTTATTTACAAAGCCAAATCAAAATAATTTCTTTTGAATACATGCAGCCTCCAATTGGACTCAGTGATGATCTCTCTTTGAGTACCAGTGTATTGACCTAAATACCCTTTCCCTCCAGAGGGTTCTAAGCTGCCAATAGCAGACAAAGAGGATGTTCATACAGACTTTGTATGGTTTCTAAAAAGCAGGTCTCATGAAAATATTCCAATGTTTTAGTTTTTAATCAGTTACACTCACGTAAGAGTATCCAAAAAGCACTCCATATAATGATATCATCCAGTTCTTAATTTCTTGAGAAATTCTGGGACAGTGCCATGGTTATAAAGCACTTCTCCATTTTCCAAGTCTTTGAACTGGAATTAGTGGACAGACGTTCTAAATACAGTGTCTGGCAGATCTTACGTCAAGGTGGGTTTGGTCACATTTGAAATAAATCACCTGGTCAATCTTGAAGCAGAGTATGGATTGTTATTTACCAGCAGGCCAAGGGGCAGCAAACAAGTCAAATATGCACCCTTTTACATTTTGCAGAAGGTAGGTTTCCTTTCTCCCCCTGCCCACCATGGCCAAGTCTTTACTTTTAAATGATTATCATTACACCAAATAATAACATGTAACAAGTTCTTGGGTCCTATCATCTAGTAATTTTGATTAAAATAAACTAACAGCAGCCCAAACAGGTATGTTAGTATTCGTTGTTCTAACCCTTAGTCAGAATGGATGACTTTAAGTCTGGTTTGCTTTATTTTCATTTCATAAGCTTTATTTCCATTTTATATGGAAGGGTCTTTTAAGATTCATGATATTCTACTAAGTTGATGGGTCATAACTTACTTAACTCATTTATTGTCATAATTCCACTTGAGGAAATAATGAACTGATTCTAGAAAAAAATGCTTTTCATCATAGAAGCAATGATAATAGATAATATTTATGGAATGCTTGCTTTATGCTACATGTTTATCTACATGTTAATCTTTTCATTGCTTTAAACTGTCACAATAAATTGTACAACATGAGTTTCATCAACTTCATCATTTTGTAAAGAAGGCAAATGCAAATATGATAAGCACCTTTATGAAGTTAAAAGCTAAAAAGTGGGAAAGCAGAACTTTTGAATACATGTGATTTGTCTATAGAACTTCTGATCTGAATCAGAAAATGAATATGATCCAGGGTCCAAATTTGAGCTAGAGTCACAAGAGTTCAGTGCGAGAGTATAATTGCTCATCATAAGATGAAGAGAGAATATTGTTCTTTAAGTCCAATAATGAGAAGAGAGAATTATCAAAGTATAGCAAAAAACTAAGATAATTCTTGAAGGTGAGTAAGTGAAAAATAGAACACAAGAAAACAGCAAATTCTAGGATGAATATTGAACAACAGCTTTATTGAAGCATCATTCAAAAATAAACTGTACATACTTAAAGTGTGCAATTTGCTATGTTGAAACAATTGCAGACCATCTGCCCACACAGGCAACAACTCAACATTTGTCACTGTAGATTCACTTACAATAAAGTGTGTGTGTGTGTGTGTGTGTGTGTAATAATATACTAAGCATGGCTCTTCTGCTTTTATGATTTTTTAATCTTTTTTAGATATACATACATCAAAACATAGTATATTTTGACATTTTATACACACATGAAGTATAACTTATTTTAATTAGGATATCATTCTTGTGGTTGTACATCATGTGGAGTATCACTGTGATGTGTTAATATATGAATGCAGGAAAGATATGTCTAATTCATTTCATTCTCTATTTTTTTTAATTTTTAAAAATATCTTTATTTTTGTGTTTTTTATTTTTTATGTGGTGCTGAGTATCAAACCCAGGGCCTCCTGCTTACGAGACAAGCACTCTACTACTGAGCTACAACCCCAGCCCCATTCTCTTTCTAATTTTATAACCCTCCTTGTCCTTCATTCCCCTTTGCCCAATCCACTATCTGATGATTTTTACCTAGTATGCAATCGATTCATGTTTTGGAATGTATCAGTTCTTCATTGATTTTTATTGTTGAGAAGTATTTTTGTATCATATATCAGATTATGCTTATCCACTCATCCATTGATGAACATAGGGATATTTCCAGCTTGGCACTGTTATAAGAAAAGCTGCTGTCAAGAATCTTGTTTTAATCAGGTTTGGTGTTGTACATCTGTAATCCTAGCAGCTCTGGAGGCTGAGAGAAAGAGTGCAAGTTCCAAGCCAGGCTTAGCAACTTTGTGAGTTCCTAAATAAATTAGGACCTGTCTCAATAAGTGAATGAATTGAATGAATAAGTAGGATGGGGCTGTGTCTCAGTGATTAAGCACCCATTGGTTCAATTACTGGTAGAAGAAATAAAAAAGAATTTTGTTCAAGCCTTGGTATGGCACATGGTTTCATTCACCTAGAAGTGTACTTGGTATTTTTGAAACAGATTGTAAAGTTTTTTTTTTTTTATTTTTAAAAAAGTTATCTTTCAAGTAGTCCCAGGATTTTAGGAGAAGTCCAATTTCTCAACATCCTGTTGGCCTTGACAACACTTTATTACAGATTAGTCTTTTTTATTTTAAATATTATGAGGAAAAAAATAGCATCTTGTGATTTTTTTTTTTTTTTTTTTTTTTTTTTTTTTTTTTTTTTGTGGTTACCGGGGATTGAACTCAGGGGCACTCGACCACTGGGTCACATCCCCAGCCCTTTTTTGTATTTTTATTTAGAGACAGGGTCTCACTGAGTTGCTAAGTGCCTCGCCATTGCTGAGGCTGGCTTTGAACTCGCGATCCTCCTGCCTCAGCCTCCCAAAGTGCTGGGATTACAGGCGTGCGCCACCATGCCCGGCAGCATCTTGTGATTTTAATTTGCATTTTCCTATTGACATACTGTTGAGAATCTTTTCATATGCTCACTTATCATCCATTTCTTTTTTCTTTTCATTTTGTGTGTGTTTGTGTGTGTGTGTGTGTGTGTGTGTGTGTGTGTGTGTGGTGGTTGGTGGTGCTGGGGATTGAACCCCCAGGGTCTTGTTCATGGGAGACAAACCCTCTGCCAATGGAACTACATCTTCAGCCCACCACCCCCATTTCTTAAAGAAATGTATTTTAAATTTATTTACCCCCTTTTTTTTAGATTATGGGTTTTTAAATATTTGTATATGAATTCATGTATGTGCTATTTAATATGCCCATTCAGTCTGTGGCTTGATGTTTATTTTATTAACAGGAGGAATTATCAATGTTGATGAAGACCTACTTATCTTTTTTTCTAATTTTGAAGATAGTGCTTTTATTACTATAGCAAAAAATCATTTCCATATTAGAGGGCCACAAAAATACTCACCTGTCTTTTGTTCTTTTAGTTACATACTTTTAGGTTTTATACTTAAAATACATGATTCACTTTATGATCATCTTTTTTTAGCACATGGGGGGGAGTAGGGTCAGGCTTTCATAAGAAAAATGTATTTTTCCTCATACTATAGTTATGTAGAACTCTAATTTTAATAAGTGATGATTCTTATACATAAATGAACCAGAAATCTTTGTCATAAATTGCATAAATTTACAGTCACTTGATATATATGAATATATATGAATTAGGAAATTCATATATTTCAGAGTTTATAAATTTTATAGAATAAGACAATCTTTCCAGATGTCATTCTGTTTTTTCCCCCCCCATTGGAATGTGTCTCTATGTTAGGCAACATGAAGCGGTATGCCAATATACATGCTCATCAATAATCATAATACCATGCTTTGAAATGGAATGTTATGATCTTTAAACAAGCGGTGTGCATATTTTTGATTTGCCCCACTATGATTGTGTAGTATAGCATGAACCTTTAACTTTTTGTATAAAAATTTAAAAACCATGAAATAATTCATGTTTTGTACCCATTATGCTTGCATTTTCCCTAATTTTTATTCTTGTTTCTGTTTACGAGAAGGAGAATTAGTCTCCCAAATAATTTTGGAAGTAATTCTGCTTCAAAATTGTTTAAGTCTTGATATATATATATATATATATATATATATATATATATATATATATATATAGCCACGCTGGGAATGCCTTGTAGAAAAGGGGTTTATTAGCGTGCCACCTGGAAGGGTAGCAAATGGGTGGCATGGAAGGGAAGGGAAGGGAAGGACAAGGGAAAAGTAAAAACAAGGCCCGGTTTCAGTCTGGAGCAGGCTTAAATAGTCAACTGGTGGTCAGAGGGACCCCCTCCCAGAGGGGACCCCAATTCCATAGGCTGCTGGAGGTCAAGGGTGGGGGGGCATGTGTCACAATTGGTCCAGTCGGGCACCTGGGGGACTGGCCAGCAGAGGTGGTCTGCCTGAGGCACCTGGGAGGTGTGACCTGATACCTAGGAGGTGTGGCCTCCCTGCCTGGAATCTAACACTGCCCATAACCCAGAAGAAACTCCATGTGGAGGTGATGATGAGATCTCGCTGTGGGGAGGGGCAAGGGAGAAGGGATTCTTCTAGGCCCTGGGCGGTTCTTCCAGGACCAAGGCAGTCCTTAGAAGACCAGAGGCAGCAGAGAACTCCCATGAAGGTATTCTGGCAGCTCCCCTCCCCCTACCGAAGGGTGCAGCACTGTCCTGCCTCCTCCACTGCAGCTCCCTCAGGATTTTTGGAGACAAAGAGCCTCCTGCCCACAAACCAGCTGGAGCAGGTCGGGCTTGTCTCGCCCTCCTAGCAATAATTATTTGCTTCCAGTAGAGAATAGAGTTGGCTAAGCAGGTGGTACGGGAGGTCAAGTATAATAAGAGTGATTATCGTATCCGTATTTTATGTAAGAGGTTCACATGAGATTTTGGTGGTAGTTTTAAAGACATATATAGAGAATGTTTACAACAGAATTATACTAAGAAGCACAAATTTTTCTTTCATTCTTATTTTAATACTGCAGATTGACTCTATTTTGTTCTACCACTAATCCATGTGTTTCACATCTCCAAATTTTTATTGTTTATTTTTAAAAAGTTTCTTGGTATGTCGCTGGGCATCTTGCTTTGTTGCTGAGGCTGGTCTACTTGCTCTCCTCCTGTCTTAGCCTCCTAAATCACTGGGATTACAGGCACATGGCACCATACCTTAAAACACAGAAACACACACACTATCTTAAATGTTACAAAGAACAAGATTTTAGATCAGTTTTACAATTTTTCTAATATCCCTAAAAACTTCCTTGTGTTTCCCTTTTGTGAAAAAGAAATGAAATATAGTCAAAGTAAAACCAACACGTAAACATCTAAATTATCTTAAGGGATTGTCACAGCATCATTCCATCACTCAGTTAATAGAGCACAGAACTGTAGGCATTTGTGAGCAAATGTTAAAATTGTTGAACGCATGAAAAACAAGTGTCTCAAATCAATAATCTCCAGTTTTTTTTTTCTTTTCTCACTTTACACTTGAGTACATACCTGAGGTCACAGGTCAATGAGGTGGTGCATCTCTGTCCTTAAATCCCATGTGCCTCATTCTAAAGCCTGTGCTGTTAGACCCTCTCTATTTGGCAGGTATCCCTTTCCTGGCAGAACACCTATTTGGCATATACCACAACTCATCCCTCCCTTACATGGCAGTCACTCTGTTGAGCTCTTTGCATGGATTACTAGGTTTAATTGGGAAACTAGTTCTATGATATAAAGACATTTTATCCAAGAAATTCAGTAAGAGGTGGAGCTAGCAACGAAGCTCTCGCTCACAAACTCTAGAATCTGGCCTCTTGCCCATGGCGCTGCACATTCATCTTGCATCTGTGCAAGGTGGTACACAGACATGTCAGGGGGAGAGCAAATTTGTTGCCTGGGAACTCTGAAGCCTTCTTTACAGAGCACTAACAGAAGCAAAATTGTTTAGTAGTAGCCAGCACTCCTCCCCTAATGTATACTTCTCTTATCTCCAGAGAACACACATGAACACAGCCCATGAAGGGCCCCGCCCTTCCAGGGTGTCTATTTCAAATTTAGAAGTATGAGGTAAAAGAAGTCCTCAGATAAACAAGGTAGGAGATTGGATAGTGGAAGGAAATTGAGTAAAATTATATTGGTAAGTGTCATCTCCTGATTAGAAGCAAGCGCAGTTATATCAGAAATGTAGGGAAGTGGTACCTGAGCTGAGTCTTCAGGCACAGGAAGCCAAGATAAGGGAACACAAAGCCCACTGGGCAGTGTGAGGATTAGTTAGCAAAGACCAGGCATTATGCACAGAGTGCTGCCAGCCTGTGGCATGTCTGAAGCAAGGTGACAGAAAGCTGTCTGCAGCTAAATCATTTTTAGAACTTGCTCTGTTGTTCTGCAAGGTTCCTAAACTCACTGAATCAATACTACCATAGTACTTGTTAGAAGCTGATTCCCACATTTTATACGAGATCTCCTAAATCACTCTTCAATAATGTGTGTTTCAATCCATTTTTAAAGTGTTATTGTGTTTTTAATTACCCTTATTTTATTTGTTTTTATGTGATGCTGTGGATCAAACCCAGTGCCTCAAACATGGGAGTCAAGCATTTTACCACTGAGGTATAAACGTGACCCTTCAATCTGTATGTTTAATAAGGTCTCAAGTGGTTCTTATTATCAGGCAATTTGGAAATAGCCTGAGAGAAATGGGGCAGATTTGAACTAATCCCAGATCAGTTCTTTTTAATTCTTATCCATCTATGTATGACTTCAATGCTCAAGTTTTCCCCACCTTTTCAGAAACCCACATCCTTAGAACTCACCTGCAGTCTTCTGGGGCCGTGACCTAGTAAGCCTTGATGTATTTTGTCATTGGCAGTATCTCTGCAAATTAATATATTTCCACAAGCAAGAATCAAAGAGTAGACACAGCAGAAATGGAATAGAGGGTTTCTCATTTTGCTGCTTTAGTTTTGGTATGTGATAAGGGCTTTTCCTTCAATATGAATACTCTATGGACTAATCATATTATATGATGATAGAAGAAGTGGAAAAAACAGAACACACATCTGGGATGAGGAATTAGAGTGATAAATAAATGTTGCTGCCTGAAGCGGAAACCACCTTGGAGCAACGAACGCCGCAGGAAAATTTGGAGGCAGGATGAAAATGAAAAAAGGTCTTTTATTCTTCTTCTCTCTCCGGCTCCAGCAATCACTCTAAATGCTCTAACTCCAACCACCACTTTCTTTTTCTTCCCACACACACTAACCAAACTCACCCAGTTATATACATATCGCTTTAACAAAGACACGTGCTTACAGCTCGAGCTTACAAGTACGTCACGCAGTGTTTACGGGCATACAAAGATTCTTTAGATAATGTATTACTATCAGGTAAAAACTAAAATATCTTTTATGGCTCTTAGCTAACCACAATCTTTAGCTATCTCTTTGATTATAAGCTCCTTCAAATAAACATTCAAATGGATCCAAAAATCATATTCGTAGGCCCTTGGAAAAGGGCTAACGTCCACCTCAATGAATAGACAAATGTAATCACCTTATTTTAGCATGCTTAATAATGATGGCAAAAGTTGTATGCATGATGTGGGAGGGCTAGGTGTCAGTTTTATAGTACCAAGTAAGGTTTGATAAAGCTTCCATAGTGGCAAAAAGTGCTCTCTGTGTGGGGCATCTTGGATTTGAACAGTTCAGGATTTTTAAAAAATGAAGCCTCTTTTTTTATATGATATATTTATTATTATTTATTTATTTATCTTTATGTGGTGTTGAGGACCAAACCCAGGGCCTCATGCATGTGAGGCAAGTGCTCTACCACTGAGCTACAACCCCAACCCAGTTCAGAAATTTGTAGTGAGGAATTCTATTGGAATTTTTAGTTTATACTCACACCCCTACAGTTATCTTATATTAGTCAAAGGTGCCAAAAACCTTCAGTGAAGAAAAGACAGCCTCTTCAACAAATGGTGTTGGGAAAGCTGGAAATTCTCATGTGATAAAATGAAATTAAATCTCTATCTCTCACCATGCACAAAACTTAACTCAAAGTGGATCAAAGATCTAGGAATTAAACCGGAGACCTTGCACCTAATAGAAGAAAAAGTAGGCCCAAAATCTCCATCATGTTGGTTTAGGACCCAACTTCCTCAATAAGACCCCTATATTGCAAGAACTAAAACCAAGAATCAATAAATGGGATGGATTCAGAGTTCATTTCTATTACTTGCACAACCAAACACACACACACACACACACACACACACACACCCAGAATTATTCTGAATTCCAATGATGATGTCTGTGAATGGAAAAGACTAAGGATTAAATATATTACCTAAAGTCATTGTGCTACATAAAGCACTAAAAGACCCCCCAAGTCTAAAGGACCATGAGTGCCACTTTTTTATATAAATGGAGAACTAATTCTGGAAGACCTGAAACCCAGTGTGTATTAGTGGTTAAATTTGGGGGTGGGGTGGAGATTATATTTCTTATTTTGTAGGTGTGTAGGTATCTCAGTAAATATTGGCTGACAGCCGGGCATGGTGGCACGTGCCTGGAATCCCAGCACTTGGGAGGCTGAGGCAGGAGGATCGAGAGTTCAAAGCCAGCTTCAGCAATGGTGAGGCACTTAGCAACTCAGTGAGTCCGCGTCTCTAATAAAAATACAAAAAAGGGCTGGGGATGTGGCCCAGTGGTCGAGTGCCTCTGAGTTCAATACCTGGTACCAACAAAAGAATAAAAAAAAAGTATTGACTGACTACAGAAATGAATGAACAAACATCCTCAACAAAACTGTTCTAGAAATAATCGGATGGTGAGGCTAAGAATAATCCACTTTTGTTGTTGTTGTTGTTTGTTGTTGTTGTGCTGGGGATTGAACCCATTGCTTTGTGCATGTGAGGCATACACTCTACCAACTGAGCTATATTCCCATGCCAATGACTCACTTCTTTGGCCACACTTGAAACAATATAGCATCCTGTTGATAAGTCAAGGCCTAGAGGTGCAAACATATTACTTAGAATTATAGTGGGATTGATAGGTTACAATGAAAAAAGATTTTTAGAGGTGGGGCAGAGTGTTCATTTCTCTAAGTCCACCTAAACATTGTGCATTCACAACCTTTCCATATATATATATATATATATATATATATATTTTTTTTTTTTTTTTTTTCCTTTGCCCGGGGTTAGAAGCGCCTTTGCAAAAGGCCAAGAGAACAGAAATTCAGAAGCTGCCCAGCTGGGGTCAGGAGGCCCATGTGACCAGAATTGGGTGGTGTTTTCTTATTTACCTGGAGGAGCCCAAAGGCCTGCTGAGCATCCTCCTCCTGTTTGCCAATCCCATAGGAGAAAATGGTATCTCATCAATGTTTTAATTTACATTTCCTTAATGATCTTGGGGACAGAATTTTAAAGGTGTCCAGAGAAAAACAACAGGCAACATTCTGAGAAAAAATATTATGCTAAGAAAAATAAGCCAAGGCCAAAACCAAAGGCCAAATGTTTTCTCTAATATGTAAATGCTGTTTTCACAATATAGTCATGTATTCACCATAAGGTGGGGAGCACTAGGAAAAAATAGCTTTATCTTAGATTAGGTAGAGGGAAGTGAAGCAAGGGGATGTGGAAATGCGAAAATAGTAGAATGAAACAGACATTATTACTGTATGTATATATGTGACTATATGACCAATATGATTCTGCAACATGTACACTTTGAAAACTGAGAAATTATATCCCATCTATGTATGATATATCACAGAGCATAAATGCATTTTACTGTCATGTATAACTAATTAAAACAATTTTTAAACAAACAAAAGAAGAAAACAATTCAGTTTTCACCTGATTCATATCCCAGACTTTAAATGTGTGGGGGGATAGGAATAATATATGCCAAGATTTGAAAGAAAGTGTGATGCCAACCCAAGAATACTGTATTCATCAAACTAAGTTTCAGGTTGATGATGAAATAAAAAATTCCATGATAAACAAACATTAAAAGAGTGTACAACAAAAAAGGCTGACTACACAATAAATGCAATTACATATTTCATGAAGTAGAAATAAAGAATAAAAGTGAAAACCAGCACAGGGAGGAACTACACCAGAAGAATAGTAAAATAAATGGGAAAAAAATTCCAATAAAAAACAAAAATAAGTCAAAATGACAGAAAATAAAAAATCATTTCTCAATAATATAATTGAATAAAAATGACATAAATTTAGTGATTAAAGAAATGTATCCTCAGGCTGAGAATATAGCTCAGTTGGTAGCATGCTTGCCTCGCATGCACAAGGCCCTGTGTTTGATCCCAAGCACTGCCAAAAAAAAAAAAAAAATTATATACTCCAACAGATGGGATTAAAAAGCAAGAACAGCAATATCCTGCCTCCAAGAGACTTCTCTTAATGGCAAAGACATGCACAGATGGAAGGTAAAAGGATGGAAAAAACATATCATTTACAAAGAAGGACATTTCACACTGCTTAAGGGAATGGTACATCATGAAGACACAACAATCATGAATATATATATGCCCCAAACAAAAAAGCATCAACATATGTCAAACAAATCTTTTTCAATTTCAAGAATCAAAGCAACTACAACACAATAATACTCATAACTTTAACACACCTCTCACCACTGGATAGATCCTCAAAATAAAAACCAAATAAAGAAGCCGGGCGCACTGGCACACGCCAGTAATCCAGCACTTTGGGAGGCTGAGGCAGGAGGATCGTGCGTTCAAAGCCAGCCTCAGCAATGGCGAGGCACTTAGTAACTCAGTGAGACCCTGTCTCTAATAAAATACAAAAAAGGGCTTGGGATGTGGCCCAGTTGTCGAGTGCCCCTGAGTTCAATCCCCGGTACCAAAAAACAAACAAACAAATAAAGAAGATATAGAACTAAAATATACAATTATTAATATACACTTAACAAACACATACAGAATATTTCATCCATTATTAACAAAACACACCTTTATCTCAGCAGCACTTGGATTCTCCTCTAAACAACAGATCATATCTTAGGCCAAAAAACCACTCTCAGCAAATACAAAAAAAGAGATAATATCTTGCATTCTATCACATCACAATGGACTGGAATTACAAATCAATGATAAAATATAGAAGCATTTTTCTTACCCGAAGACTAAATAATATGCACTCCATAAAAAATTTGTTCTCATTAGTTTTACATGACAGTATAATGTATTTTGACACATTATACATAAGTGGACTATAACATCTTTTTTTTTGGTTGAACATGATGTAGATTTGCAATGGACATGTAGTCATATGTGCACATAGGGTAATAACGTCTGACTCATTCTACTGTCCTTTTAAACCCACAGTCCTCCCCTCCCCTCCCTTTACTCACTGTTTGCAATCGAAAGTCCCTCTATTCTTCCCTAGCACACCCACCTTATTTTAACTTATCATCTGCATATCAGAGAAAACATTTGAAATGAACTCTGACTGGTTGAAAAGGAGTGGGCAGCAGGTAGGCACCTGTGATCTCAGCTACCCAGTAAGCTGAGGCAGGATAATCCTTTGAGCCTAACCTGAGCAAAATAGCAAGAACCAATCAAAAAACCAAAAAAAAAAAAAAAAAAAAAAAAAAGTGGGGGGGCTTGTTAAAGGAAAGAGCGGGCACCAGAGCAGGGGCAGACATTCAGCCACAGGAGCTTGCCCACTTTCTCCCTAGGGTGCATCCTCTACACCTCTAGATGCAAAACCCCAAGCTCCTTTTTCGACTTGGCTCAAGGGCCCTGTGGCATAGACATGGCTACTGCTGGGTCAATTGCAGATAAAGGGAAATTGATTGTTGAGTAGCCATCCCAAAATTGCTCCTACCTCACAAATGTTGTGGGTTGGATTTGTTTTTGTTTCATCAGAAAGTTGTTGAGAACGGATTTAGGCTCTGTTTGGATGTCCCCAACCCATGCAAAGGGTGGTGATCTGGAGATCAGCTGTCCACACCACCAGGAGTTTGGTCCTCTCTCCCTCCAACAATAGGGAGGATTCTTTACACTCACGTGTCCAGTAGGATCCTCCCCATTCTTGGGATGGTCTGAGGTTTGGTGCAGGCAATCTGTGCAGAGGGAAGCACATCCACCTCTGTCCTTAGTCTTTCTGTGCACAAAGCTCCAGCTCTGCCCCCTGGTGGACGTTACCAGCAACCTCAAGGAGGAGATGACTTCTAAGCTGCAAAGCCAAGGAAAGCCTCCTTCAGGGAAGTTCCTGCAAAGAGCTCAGCTGGTATGAAAAAAAAAAAGGAAGAAGATGAGAGATTGACAGAAGCCAATATTTCAGTGGAGCCTACTATGTCAAATAAGAAAGACCAATGTTTTTTTTTTTTTTTTTTTTTTTTTTTTTTTTTTTTGTGGTACCGGGGATTGAACTCAGGGGCACTTGACCACTGGGCCACATCCCCAGCCCTTTTTAGTGTTTTTATTAGAGACAGGGTCTCACTGAGTTGCTAAGTGCCTCACCATTGCTGAGGCTGGCTTTGAACTCGCGATCCTCCTGCCTCAGCCTCCCAAAGTGCTGGGATTACAGGCGTGCGCCACCGCGCCCCGGCAGAAAGACCAATGTTTACAGGCATTTTTCTGACAGAAACTGGAACGTGTTTGTTTTTGTTGTTTGGGGTGTTTTTTGTCATTGTTGTTTCTTCTGTGTGTTATACCTTTTTTGTTGTGCCAGTGGTTGAAATCAGGGCATCATACATTTATAGAACCACTCTACCACTGAACTTCATCCACAGGCATTTTAAATTATTGTTATTTTTATTTTTAAAAAGGTCTTAGTAAATTGCTGATTCTGGCCTACAACTTAAGGTCCTTCTGCCTCAGCCTTCCACATTTGTAGGATTACATGCATGTGACACCACATTCAGCTTAGTTTTGCTTTTCAGTTAAATGAGAATTCCCTTACCCCTCCTCTTTTCTATTCTTTGCAAATTTTATTTAGAACCCAAGTTTAAGGATACCTGAATGAAATGACTAATAAGGGGATTTTATCTTAAAAATACAGATGGGAGGGGAAACTACTTGCACATTTATTTGAAACAAATTTTCTCCAAATAGAAAATCCTGATATTTTTGTTGGGACTTCTCAAGAGGAGATTCTAAGTGTACATTCCACGTGTTCCCTATTGGAGTTGTAATTCACTTGTTAATTTGGGAGATAGTTACTCCTGAGATCTGGTGCCATCCCCAGAATCTGGCACTCCATTCCCATAGTGGCTGTGTACTCAAGGACAGATAAATCTTCTTCACATTGGGAAGAAAAGTCAAAGGTAATCCTGCTTCCTCTGAGATTAAGGAGGGAAAGAATTTAGGGAAGAGAGGCATCAAGTAAGAGAAAGAAGCTGGGCGTGGTGGTGCACGCCTGTAATCCCAACAATTGGGAGGCTGAGGCAGGAGGATAGTGAGTTCAAAGCCAGCCTCAGCAATGGTGAGGCACTTAGCAACTCAGTGAGACCCTGTCTCTAATAAAATAAAAAAAAAAAAATGGACTGGGGATGTGGCCCAGTGGCAATGTGCCCCTGAGTTCAATCCCTAGTTAAAAAAAAAAAGAAAAAAGAAAGAGAAAGAAACATGTCCATTGAAAGAAAATGTTGCAGAGGTAGAGGATGATGCCAGCCTATATTTCTGAGTGACAGAAATTTTTACTCAGTACTGATTAAAATACTCAATTCTTTAGGAAAACACAGCCATTTCCAAAAATAATGCTTTGCCAGTGATTTAAGCATTCCTTAACCTAGTCAAGTTAACCCATAAAATTAACCACCACATCACAAACTTAATTATATCAGAAATTATAATAAGTGTTGAGTTTGTTTCCTAGAACTGACATAACAGATGACCACAACCTGGTGACTCAAAACCAGATATGCTTATTTACTCACAGGTAATGTGTCCAGAAATAAAAAAAGAAAGGGGGCAGGCATCAATGTTTCCTTTTTGGTGCCCTGAAGGAAAGTGTGTCCCATCTCTTCTAGTTTTTGATGAGTACCAACGGTTATTAGCATTGATGTACCGCTCTAATCACTATCTTTGCTTTCTCTGACCTTTTCTCTATCCATGTATGTCATATTCATTTCTTATAAGAACAGCAATTATTGGATTTAAGGTCAATTTAATTCAGTTTGATTTTATCCTAATTAACACCTGCACAGACTAAAAGTTGTTCCTCAGAATTGCAACCAGAGCCACTTCTCCTAGTTCAAGATTTGTAGTCCCTTAAAGGTACATTCCTCAGTTTACCCAAGGATCCCTTCTAAGAAAATAATTATCATAAATGTTTTCATGTAAAAAAGATTGGTCTCTTGGGCTGGGGATGTGGCTCAGCAGTATAGCGCTCACCTAGCACGTGCGCAGCCCGGGTTTAAGCCTCAGCACCACTTAAGAATAAAGGCATTGTGTACAACTAAAAGCAAATAAATAAACATTAAAAAAAAAAAGATTGCTCTCTTATCCATTTGGATTTTTGCATCACTAAAGAGGCCTGCATCTCTGGACTAAATAAACTATGTCAAGAAAGAATGAAATTATTTTGTTGGGTGCAGTGACTCACACTTGCAATCCCAGTGGCTCAGGAGGCTGAGGCAGAATGAACATGGTTCAAATCCAGCCTCAGCAAATTAGTGAGGCCCTAAGCAACAGAGTGAGACCCCAACTGTAAATAAAATACAAAAAAAAAAAAAACCTGGGGATGTGGCTCAGAAATTCAGTGCCCTTGGGTTCAATCACTGGTCAAAAATAATAATAATTTAAAAAAATATGACTATCTTAAAAAAGTCATGTTTGTTTACAATCAGGTAATTGATAAGATAGTAAATTACCAGCAATAGTAAAACTAGACCCTTGTATTCATTGTAAAATAGGATGTCAAATATTTACACTTAGGACCCACTCAATTTAGTTATTTTCCACTCACCATTACAACTACATGCAGTAGGGATAGTCAGAGAATGAGAACTAAATCTTTCTTTTTCAGTGAAGTAATGGCTATTTAAATATTGTCATATGCCTCTTGGTCTTAGATAAAAATGATCTGAACATTTGTTTTACATTTTTCCTACACTTTTTATATTTTTATAACTTGTCTTTGCTATGATTCCTCTGGTGTGGAATAAGGTTTGAGCCATTTCTAAAGGAATTGGCACAATATTCTCATTCATAGGACTTTCCTCCAGTACATATACTTCAATATTAAGAAACATTTAAGACTTGACTAAAAGATTTGGCACATTGTTTACATTAGTTCTTCTCTCCAGTATGGATACTCTGGTGATCAGTAAAGTATGATTTTGTGTAAAAAATCTATCACATTATTCACATTTGTAGGGCTTCTCTCAAGTATGAATACTCTGGTGGTGAATGAGGTGTGATATTTGATAGAAAGCTTTGTGACATTCTTCACATTTGTAGGGCTTCTGTATAATATAACTTTTCTGGAGGCAAATAAGGTCTGATCTTTTATAAAAAGCTTTAACATTTTCTTCACATTTGTAGGGCTTCTTCCTGGTATGAATTCTTTGATGTTGAGTAAGTGATATTTTTTCATAAAAGGCTTTGACACATTCTTCACATTTGTATGGCTTCTCTCCAGTATGAATTCTTTGGTGGCAAATAAGGTGTGATCTTTGAGCAAAAGCTTTGCCACATTCTTCACATTTGTAGGGCTTCTCTCCAGTATGAATTCTTTGGTGGCGAATAAGAGGTGATCTTTGATGAAAAGCTGTGCCACATTCTTTACATTTGGACAACTTCTCTTCAAGATGAATTTTTTGACATTGAGAAAGTTGTAAATGATTATTGAAGGATTTGTCATATGCTTTAACATTACAGAATCTTTCCTCAATATAAATTCTTTGGCGTTGAGTATCAAACAAGCTTTGATTAAAAACTTTGTCAAATGTTTTATATTTGTAAGTTTTGTCACCACTATGCCATTTCATGTGTTTAGAAAGTAATTATGGGTAAGTTTGGACTTTTTTGCAACTGTTAAAATTGCATGTTTGGGCATAAGGAAAATTTATTTGTTTCCTACAGAGTAATGGACATTTTGTAAAGAAACACTCACAATGATCATTTTTAGAAAGTTGTCCTTCAGCCTTAATGCTCTTGTCTATGAAACTTTTTGACTGGAAGTTTAACTCCATATTTTCTTTGGAATTTCTCAAATTATGTATTGAGGCATGGACTAGATCTATTTTAAGATCTTCCACGTTTTTATTAAGAAAAAATATATGGTTCAAAAATTCCTGGGCATGTATTTGTAAAGATATACATAAATCCTGAAAAGTAACTGGCATACATTGAATTATTTTCTGAGATATCAAATCATCTTGATGTATACTGGCAATGAAATTTTCATTACAAATCTTCACATGATTTTCATTCTCACATGCAGTTTCCCATATGTTCCTTAGTTTTAAATAGTTAAGTTTATGTTCTCCATTTTTTTTCTTTATCACTTTTTGAAATAAATGTTTTATTTCCTCCTCTGGTGAAAATTCATGGGTATGATGAGATGTCATGGCTTAAAAGATTAAAAAAAATAATTATTTTATCTACTAACCCTGGAATGAATATGTTATGCAAATATTAAATATAAAATTATAGCAATGTGGAGCTGAGGTTGTGGCTCAGCGGCAGAGCGCTCGCCACAGGTAATATGTGTCAAAATCCCAATGTTATTTTTTGCAGAAAAAAATAAAGCTCTTTTAGGAATTGCATGGAACCTCTAAATTGTATGAATATCTCAAAAATAGTCAAAATTCAAACAAAATGGAAAGAATGCTGATTCATCACTATAAAGCTTATTCAAAAGCTGTAGTATTTAATTGTTAATAATTATAAAAACTTGTTTAGATAATCATATAAAGTTTAGCATATGGTAATAACCCTCACATATATTGTAAAGTAAGAAATATTTGTACACCAGTGTTTGTTATAATATTATTGAACACATCTATCATATAGGTGCCACCAAACATCGCTTGAAATGATTGGAATAACATAAAAAGACCAAACATAGAAATGCACAATCTTTTCAATGACATAATAAAATGAAAAATAAAATACAAGAAGCTTAGAGGACACCAGATGTACAAAACTGTAGAAGAACCACAATAGGACATATTAAAATGAGAATGACTAAAATACAAAACAGGGGTAAAATCTTAAATGCCATGAGATATAATAATAATAATAATAATAATAATAATAATAATAATAATAAATTGTGTATAGGGGTAAACTAGTTTGAATCTCAACTGATTTTTACCACAGACTGTCAAATCTAGGAGGTCCTCAAATCATATATTTCAAGCACTGAAAGAAAATGAATGCCAACCAAGAATTTTATATCCAGCAAAATTAAGTTTCAGATTTGGAGATGAAATAAAATCCTTTTATGATCAACAAAAATTAAAAGAATCCACAACTAGAAAGCCTACACTGTAGAACATTCTCAACAGAATATTCCAAGAGGATTAAGTGAAAACCAGCAAAGGGAGGAAATACACTAAAGCAAAACAAAGAAGAAACTAGTCAAACAAAGAAGAAAAATCTAGGCTGAGTCAAAAGCCAGCCTCAGCAAAGTGGCACTTAGCCCAGAGACCCTGTCTCTAAATAAAATACAAAAAAAGGGCTAAAATGACAGGGAATACAAATCTTTTACCCAATAAAAAAAAAAAAATAATAATCTTGAATGTTAGTTGCCTACACTTATTCATCAAAAGGCATAGATTGGGAGATTGGGTTGAAAAACAAGACTCAACAAAATGGTGTTTCCAGGACACTCAGCTCATAGGGAAAAGACATCCATAGATTTAAGGTAAAAGGATGGGGAAAAAGATATCACTCATATAGATTGCAGAACCAAGCAGGGATTTCCATCTTCATTTCATATGCCTTCAAGGCAAAATTAATCAGAAGGCACAAAGATGGACATTTCATACTACTTAAGGGAATTATATATCAAAAAGATATAACAATTGTAAATATTTATGCGCCAAAAAATGGAACATCTATCTATCTACAAACAAATCCTTCTCCATTTCAAGAATCAAACCGACTACAGCACAATAATACTGGGTGACATTAACATACCTATTTCATCACTGAAGAGATCCTCCAAATAAAACAAAATCAAGAAGTTATAAAACTGAAAATGCAATCGTTAATGTAGACTTAACAGACACATATAGAATATTTCATCCATCATGAACTGAATACACTTTTTTTCTCTTTTCTAAAATGCACCATACCTTATGCCACAAAATGTGTATTTTAATAAAAGATAATAATATACATAATAATGATGAAACTAGTAATCAGTGGTAAAATTAGAAAATAGAAGATACTTTATCTAATATACTACTAAATGATGAATAGATAGTAGAAGAAATCAAGGATAAAACGAAACAAAATAATTCTTAGAGGTAAATGAGAACACTCATACAACATATCAAAAATTCTGGGTCACTATGAAGGCAGTACTAAGAGGAAAGTTTATTGCATTGAGCTCATTTATTAAATAAAAAGTCAACAAATAAATGACCTGACATTACATATCACAGACCTAGAAAAAGAAAAACATAATAGCAAAAGCAGTAGAAGACAGAAAATTATTAAAAATCAGATAGCTGAAATCATTGAAATTGAAAAAAAAAGGAAAAGTTTGACAAAAAGTTGGTTATTTAAGAAATTAAATAAACTATAAAATCCCCTAGCTGTGCTAACAATGTGGGAAAAAAGAGAAAACTTAAATTACTAAAATATGTAACAAAAACAGAAATATCAAAATGAACATATCTGAAATACAGAAGAAAATGACAAGCTATTTTGAAAATTTATACTCCAATAAAATGGAAAATCTCAAAGACATTGACAACTTTCTAAACACATATGACCTACCCAAACTGAATGATAGGTCATACACTATGTAAACAGCTCAATATCAAGAATGAAATAGAAAATGCCATCAAAAGCCTAACAAGCAAGAAAAAGCCCAGGACCAGATTGATTCTCAGCTAAGTTTTACACAGCCTCAAACATGAATTAACACCTACACTCCTTAAAGTATTCCAGGAAAAAGAAAGGGAGGGTAGCCTCCCAAACTCATTCCATGAGGCTAATATCACCCTGATATCAAAATCAAACAAACTGAAAGCATAGAAAGAAAACTTCAGACCAATAACTCTGATGAATATAGTTGCAAAACTTCTCAATATAATTGTGGCAAATACCATACAAAAACATATATAAAAGATAGTTCCCCATGGTCAAGTGTGTTTTTGTGTGTGTGTGTTTCTGTTTTGAACCTTAATGATCCATGGACATTAATACATATTCATGTTTTCTATTTTTATATTTAGCATTTTTAATTTAACTTGATTTTATATTATTTTTTATTTGTATAAGATATCCAGCATATTGCTGTTATTTTTTATTGATCAGTTTTTTGAGGGCTTAGATGTTTGATTAGTATATGTCAGTTTTGTTTTTTTCTGAATATTCTTTGCATTGGTCGTTGTTATTATTTGTCTTCCCCTAATGGTAAGAGAAAAGAAACATTAGGTATAAGTCCACAGGGGAGAAACTCTACTGCTTCAGATCCATACTGTTAGATCAGTCAACACGCAAACAACTTGGAAACTCAAGGAAAAAAAATGACCACAAATACACCAACATAATTCAATAAAAGAAGCCATTGACACTGCAGAGAAAGGAATATCAGAGAAGGAGTTTACAGTGTACATAGTTGACCTGATCTGTGAGGCAAATGACAATGTAAGGAGTAAAATCAGAAAGAAAATACAGGAAGTAAAAGATCACATCAGTAAACAGAAATTTTGAAAAAAAATCAAGCAGAAATCCTGAAAATGAAGGAATCAATAAATCAAATTAAAACTTGAATGAAAACATCACCAAAAGACTAGACCACTTGAAAACCAAAGTTTCAATTAAATTGGTTTAAAAAAAAAAATCAATGGATGATTGAAACAGAGAAAAATAAAGATTGGCAGTTAGCAAAAGAAATAAGAGAATCATGGGAAATTGTTAAGTGAGAGAAAAAATATATATCTAATAAAAGTCTTAAAATTAGACATGATAAAAAAATAAAAGAAGCCGGGCGCGATGGCGCACACCTGTAAATCCAGCACTTGGGAAGCTGAGGCAAGAGGATCGCGGGTTCAAAGCTAACCTCAGCAATGCTGAGGCACTTAGGAACTCAGTGAGACCCTGTCTCTAATAAAATACAAAAAAGGGCTGGGGATATGGCCCAGTGGTCCAGTGCTCCTGATTTTTTATTTTTTTATTTTTTTTATTTTGGTATCCCGGGTACCAAAAAGAAAAGAAAAGAATACCATAAAAACCTAAAACACACTAATCAATTAAATTAAAACAAATATATAAACTTAAAAATTAACTTGATCATGGAGAAAACACGTTAGCAGAGCACGAACAAAACTTTCAAGAAATATGGCATTATCTGAAAAGCCCAAATTTAACATTCATCATGACACATGAAGGTGCAAAGAAATAAAACAAAGGAACTTACAAACTTTTCAAAGAAATCATATCAGAAATTTTCTTAAAATTAAAAAATAAAATGAGCCAGGCGCAGAGGCGCACGCCTTTAATCCCAGCACTTTGGGAGGCTGAGGCAGGAGGATCGTGAGTTCAAAGCCAGCCTCAGCAATGGCGAGGCACTTAGCAACTCAGTGAGACCCTGTCTCTAAATAAAATCAAAAAGGAGAAGCCGGTTGCGGTGGCCCACGCCTGTAATCCCAGCACTTTGGGAGGCTGAGGCAGGAGGATCGCGAGTTCAAAGCCAGCCTCAGTAATGGCGAGGCACTTTACAACTCAGTGAGACCCTGTCTCTAAATAAAATACAAAAAAGGTCTGGGGATGTGGCCCAGTGGTCGAGTGCCCCTGAGTTCAATCCCTTGTAGCACAAATAAATAAATAAATAAATAAATAAAATAAAATAAAATGGAAAATCAAATATGGTCAAATTTTGTACGTTTACAGAATTCTAGATATACAAAATTACAACGAACCCATATCAAAACATATTATTATAAAAATTCCTAACAAATTGAACAGGGACAGAATTTTAAAGGTGTCCATAAAAAAACAACAGGTGACATTCAGAAAAAACAAAAAACATGCTAAGTGAAATAAGCCAATCCCACAAAACCAAGGCTGAATGTTTTCTCTAATATGTGAATGCTATATTCACAATATAGTCATATATTCAAAATAAGGTGGAGAGCACAAGGGAAAAAGAGTGTTACCTTAGATTAGGTAGAGGGAAGTGAAGGGAGGGAAGGGAGGAAATGTGGGGATGGGAAAGATAGTAGAATGAAACAGACATTATCGCTATATGTATATAAGTGACTACATAATCTTTAAGATTCTGCAACATGTACACTTTGAAAAATTAGAAATTATATCCCATCTATGTATGATATATCACAGAGTATAAATACATTCTACTGTCAGGTATAACTAATTAAAGCAATTAAAAACAACAACAACAACAACTAAAATATTCAGTTTTCACGTGATTCACCTCCCAGACTCTAAATGCACAATGTAGGAATAATATATGCCAAGATCTGAAGGAAAGGGGATGCCAACCCAAGAATACTATATCCATCAAATTAAGTTTCAGATTGATGATGAAACAAAAACTTCCATGATAAACAAAAGTTTAAAAAGTGTACAACAAGAAAGTCTGCACTACAAAATATACACAAAATGACATAGTTCATGAAGTTGAAATAAAGGATAAAACTGAAAAACAGCAAAGGGAGGAACTACACCAGAAGAATAGTAAATTCAATGGGAAAAATTCCAATAAATACAAAAATAATCAAAATGACAGAAAATAAAAAATCATTTCTCAATATAATTGAATGAAAATCACCTAAACTCAGTGATTAAAATATATAGTCCTACAGATGGGATTAAAAACCAAAAACAGCAATATCCTGTCTCCAAGAGAGTTCTCTCAATGGCAAAGACATGCACAGATGGAAGGTAAAAGGATGGAAAAACATATCATTTACGAAGAAGGACATTTCACACGTTTAAGGCAATGGTACATCATGAAGAAATTGCAATCACGATTATATATATGCCCCAAACAAAAGAGCATCAGCATACATCAAACAAATCTTTTTCAATTTCAAGAATCAAAGAAAGTACAACAGAATAATACTGGGTAACATTAACACACCTCTTATCACTGGATATATCCTCCAAATAAAAACCAAATAAAGAAGTTATAGAACTAAAAAACACAATTATTAATGTAGACTTAACAAACACATATAGAATATTTCATCCATCATGAACTAAACACACTTTCTTCTCAGCAGCACTTGGATTCTTCTCTAAAATAGACCACGTCTTAGCAAACACACACACACACACACACAAACAAAAACAAAAAAAAGAGATAATATCTTAGACCCCATCTTTGGCCACAAAACAACTCTTAGCAAATACAAAAAAAAAAAAGAGATGTTATCTTGTATTCTATCAGATTATAATTGACTGCAATTACCAATCAATGACAAAATAAAATATAGAAGCAACTTTCTTACTTGAAGACTAAATAGTATGCACTTTATAAAAAATTTGTTCTCATTAGTTACACATGACAGTATAATGCATTTTGACACATTATACATAAGTGGACTATAACTTCTTTCTCTGGTTGTACATGATGTAGATTTTCAATGGTCATGGATTCATATATGCACATAGGGTAATAATGTCTGATTTATTCTACTGTCCTCCTAAACCTACAGCACCTCCCTTCACTCCCTGTTTGCAATCCAAAGTCTCTCTATTCTTCCCTAGCACACCCACCTTATTTTAAGTTATCATCTGTATATCAGAGAAAACATTTGGCCTTTAGGTTTTAGGATTAACTTGCTTCACTCAGCATGATATTCGCCATCTCCATCCATTTCCCAACAAATGCCATCATTTCATTCTTCTCGAAGGCAGAGTAATATTTCATTGTGTATATATTTCACATTTTCTTTATCCATTCATCTGTTGAAGGGCACCTAATTTGGTTGAGTTGAGCTACTATAAACATTGATGGGACTGGATCACTGTAGTGTAGATTTTAATAATTTGGGGTATTAAACAAAAAGGGGGATAACAAGGTCAAATGGTCATTGCATTCTATGTTTTCTGAGGAATCTCCATACTACTTTCCATAATACTTTCATCAATATGCAGTCCCACCAGAAATATAATAATGTACCTTTCTCCTGACATCCTCACCATTTATTTTTGTTTGCATTATTAATAATTGCCATTCTGAATGCAGTGAGATGGAATGTCAGTGTAGTTTTTAATTTGAATTTCTCTAATTCCTAAGGATGTTGAAACTTTTTTCATATATTTCTTGACTGACCGCATTTATTTTTCCCTGAAATGTCTTCTATGTTCTTTAGCTCATTTATTAAATAGGTTATTTGATTTGTTGTTGTTGTTGTTTTGTTTTCTTATTGAGTACATATAAATCCAGGAAATTACTGCTTTTAAATGACCAATGGATAGTAAAAGCAACCAGGCATGATATTAAAAATATACTTAAGAGATATTTATTAGGTAATAAGATTTCCCAAAGCCGGGCGCGGGTGGCGCACGCCTGTAATCCCAGCACTTTGGGAGGCTGAGGCAGGAGGATCGCGAGTTCAAAGCCAGCCTCAGCAATGGGGAGGCACTTAGCAACTCAGTGAGACCCTGTCTCCAAATAAAATACCAAAAAGGGCTGGGGATATGACCCAGTGGTCAAGTGCCCCTGAGTTCAATCCCCGGTACCACAAAAAAAAAAAAAAAAAAAAAAAAAAAAAAAAAAAAAAAGATTTCCCATGTTATAGGGTAGGTGGATTTAATATTGTCAATATTCTTATACTACCCAATGTGCTATACAGATTTAAAGCAATTCCTATGAAGGTTTAATTTCTTTACAGAAATTAAAAAGAAAAGCAATCATGACATTCATTTGGAAAAATAAGAGGCAAGAATAGCAAAAGTAAACCTCATCAAGAAAAGGGAAGCAGGAGGGAACACATTAACAGACCTTCAATAATACTACACAGATAGAGTAAGAAAAACAGCATGGTACTGTCACCAAAATAGACATGAAGGCCAATGGCACCAAAGAGAAGACACAGAGGAAAACCCACATAAATACAGTTGTGTCATGCTAGACAAAGGTGCCATGAACATACATTGCAGAAAAGATAGCATCTTCAAAAAATCATGCTGGGAAAACTGGAAATCAATATGTAGCAAAATAAAATTAAGCCCCTATCTCTCACCCTGGACCTAGGAATTAGACAAGAGACCCTGCACTTGCTAGAAGAAAATTAGCCCCAACTCTCCATCAGGTCAACTTAGCAACTGACTTCCTCAACAAGACTCCCAAAGCATAAGAAATCAAATTAAGAATCAAAAAATGTGTGTGCCTTAATCATTTTACAACTTAAAGAGATAATACTTTTCAAACTTAATAATTTAAATATAAAAAAAAAAACTTACCATACTGTGTTATGTTCTTTGCTTCTTTGTGTAACAATTAAGTTATTTTTTTCACACATTATAAATCCCATGATAGAGTAGTTTTAAATATTTCCCTAGCTTTTCAAAAAAAATAAAATTGTACTAATAAACATAAAAAAATTCATATTACCCTACCCAATGTAACTTTCTCATTTGTTTAACCCAAAAGTTTTGTTTTCATCAGTGAATATTCCCTAGGGTAGCTATTATTTTGTTAATCTACTCATTTTTTATTTTATATAATCGTAATATTTAGAATTTTTCTAAAATGATGATTTGTCCCCACCTTCCTTTTTTCTACTTTCTTTATATATTTTACATATTTTAGATAAATACTAGATCATGGACATTTGCTTTTTTGTGTGGTAGTAAAAAGAATGCTATCATTATTTTATATCCTACATTTTAAAATTTGGGCCATTGGGTGTATTTTTAGATTTACTTCTTTTTTTTTTTTTTTTTTTTTGTTTAAGCATCAAACTTTTAGTATCCTTGTTTTTAAAAGCACTAGGATATCTTCCATAAAAAACATTGTAGGATTGTTGTGTACATTGAATTTCCACAATTTTACACTAGAACTAAATAGAAAATATTTCTCAGGCTGATTTGAAATTCAACCATCATATATAATCCACCATATTAACAAGTTACAAATAAAGTCATATACTCATATCTAAAGTTAGAAAAAAAGTACATAAGAAACAAAAAAAAAAAAAAAAAAAAAAAAAAAGAGAAAGAAGCACTGAATGAGAAATAAGGATAAAACTTTTTTTTTCCCCCACTGATGGCATAGTCACGTATGTATAATATCAAGAAGAGTGCTGGAAAAAAAAATTATAGCAAAAGTGTAAAATAAAAGATTAATATCATGCTAATTGTATTTTTGTAGGCCAGTAATGAATACCTGGATTTAAAATTCAAAGCACAATACCACTTATATAACACGAAGAAATGAAAGACAGAAAAATATGAATCTGACAAAGGTCAGTATAACAACACATGCAAATTTCTGGAAAAATAAAGAGTATGCCCATATTTATAGTTAGAATATAAATAAATAGTAAGGTAACCTATGATCATTGATAATAAGCTCTCATATCATTAAGATGTCACTTATCTCCAAATTCAAAACCATACTAAAGAAAATCATGATTGTAATCCTAATAAGTTATTTCACAATTAAAAAACAATTTATTCTAAAGTTCTTAAAAGTATATAAGCCACTAAAATTCTCATGTATTTTGGATATTAATTTTTTAAAGAGATATGTGCCTAGCAGACACTTCCTGCAATCCATAGTCTGCTTTTATATTTTATTGATTCCTTTGTTGAAAATATTTTTGCTTTATGTATTCTCACTTTTTGTTTTTTTGTACTTTGAGTGGATGTCCTATCCAAAACCATTGCCAACACCAATATCAAAGAGGTTTTTTTTCCCATTTGCTTCCAGAAGTTTTACAATTTCACGACATATCAGAATAATATATAACTGCATGCTTGTTACAATGGCTATTATAAAAATCATTGTAGGTAACACATATACTGCAGAGAATGTGAAGAAAAGGAAATGCTTGGACACTCTGCCAGGAATATAAACTGATACAAATATCATGAAAATCCCTATGAGGGATTTCTCAAAAATTAAAACCAGAAATACCATATGATCTGGACATTTTCCTGAATACATGCCTGTATTACTCATGGTCCTTTAGTAAACAGAATCAATGAAACATATCAATGTATATGTGCAAATAGAACAGGATTTAAGAGATTGATTCTTATGATCATGAGATGGATAGTCCCAAAACTGTTTCCTCCAGACTGGAAAAACTGGGAACTGGTAACAGTTCAGTCCAAGAAGCTGGAAACCTCAAAATTTGAGTTCAATAAACCAGCTGTGTGCTGCAGTTGTGGCTCAGTGGTAGAGCACTCATCTAGCACCTGCGAGGCACTGGGTTTGAACCTCAGCACCACAAAAAAATAAATAAATAAAATAAAGGTATTGTGTCCAACTACAACTAAAAATAATATAAAAAAATAAATAGAGCACCTGTAGTCCAAGACTGAGGACTGAAAAAAAAAAAAAAAAAAAAAAAAAAAAACATAGATCAAGTGGTGCAAGTTTACATTCAAAGGCCAAATAATCTAAAGTCAGATGTCTACAGATAACACCATCATAAAAAATACCACCCATTCAAAAAGCTTTGTGTACAAGCCATGTCAGCTTCTCTTTGTGCTTTCTTTCAAATTAAAGCTATTGGATGGTACTCTATACATTCAAATAAAAATTGTGATTCTCCTGTCTCAAGCTCTTGAGTCTCTGGGCTTATAGTCATGTACCACCACACCATTCATTGAGCTTTGAAAAGAAATATGTTGTAGGAGGCAGTGGTGGCCAATCTTCAGGGCCGGCCTTAAGCAATTTAGCAAGGTGTTATATTAAAAGTGAAAAATAAATATAAAAAATGGGTTGGGAATATATTTCAATAGTAAAGCAAGCCTGGGTTCATACCCCAGTAATAAAATAATAGTTTTTATTTGTATTAACATGGATGAAGCAGGAGGACTTTAGGCCAGTGAAATAATCTAGGCACATAAATACATTGCATACTCTATGTGTGGAATATGATTAAAAAAATTAGAATGCATAGAAACAGAAGTGGGGTTTTTTGAGGATTTTAATATTATGACATCATTTGTAGATGTTATGACTACAGATTTAAATAGTAGATGATGGATTTTATTAGCACATTCTGATTTTACATATTAATGCACGTCAGTGTTATATTTTCATATTTGCATCACATGTACTGATAATATCCCATTAACTTTCTTTAACCCCTAACATCCCAGCACATTTTCCAACCATATTAATCAAACTTTATTGTACTTTCGTATATAAAAGAAATGTTCAGCTGTTGGGGTTGTGGCTCAGCAGTAGAGCGCTCGCCTGGCACTGGCATGGCCCGGGTTCAATCCTCAGCACCATCACGAACAAATAAACCCATTGTGTACAGCTAAAGCAAATAAATAAATATTTAAAAAAAGAAATGTGATTTTTTTTCTTTGTGCATCTGTCTTTTTTATGTAGCATTACATCATCCACTTTCCTCTGTTTTGATGAATATTACAGGATTTTACTTTTATTTATGCCTGGATAGTACTCCACTGTGAAATATATATTATATACCTTACCTACATCACTAATTTTTATTTGTATGTATTGTTAAACATACTGTTATGCAAATGCAATGAATACAGCAAAGAAACAAAAATTAATAAATAAAATAAATTAGTAAACTATGCTCCTTTACCTGAGTTGATCAAACTGAAAAAAATGTGATAAAAAATGATGTCTTTTTTACTTTAAATATATTAATGAATAATATAATATAATAATATGCTATTTCACTTTCAACTGTTACTCAATAAAAAAAATAAACTTTTGGATGCCTTCAGTAGACTACCTAGGAAACTACTCTTTTTTTTTTTTTTTTTTTTTTGTGGTAATTGAACTACACTCTGGGTCATGCAAATAATGAAATAAAACTCGCAGGCCTCCCAAGTTATTAAGACCACGCCCGGCTTATGCAAATGTGCATTATAAGAGATGTGTGATTCATAACATTCCAGCACATTTGTAATTTCAGTGTTTCCATTACTTGGCCTAAAAGTCTCAAGTTCCTTAATTCATCAATTTATCTAAGAATGAGATAATTAATCATTGCTTGTGGGGGTGCAGTGAGGCAGAAACAAAGATGATTCACAACTTTGTCATCTCTTTGCTGGTTTCTATAACAAGCTAGGCAAGAAGATCTGCATTGCTGATCAATAGAATCCCAAATGCCACTGAAATTTCTCTTTAAGTAAATTGCATCTTGAGGAATCAGAGTTAATGTGGGATTGAGTGGTAGCATGGGAACAAGTGAAAGTGAAATAATGTTTGTGGGTATGTGTATGATAGCTATGACTTTTTTTGTGTGTGTGTGTGTGTGTGTGTGTGTGTGTGTGTGGTACCGGGGATTGAACTCAGGGGCACTCGACCACTGGGTGACATCCCCAGACCTTTTTTGTATTTTATTTAGAGACAGGGTCTCACTGAGTTGCTAAGTGCCTTGCCATTGCTGAGGCTGGCTTTGAACTCGCGATCCTCCTGCCTCAGCCTTCCAAAGTGCTGGGATTACAGGCGTGCGCCACCGCGCCCGGCTAGCTATGACTTTTGAATTAGCCATAATCATCTTTTTAAAAAGCCTAGCCACTGCATTACATACATTCCTGTATCTTCCATGATCATGCAATTAAACCTCAGAGACAGTATTTTTCATAACTAGGTAACTCAGCATTGATTTTTCAGATTCTTCTTCCTCACATTTTGAAATACCTAACCTCCCTACCTAAGTGCCATTGATCATGTCCCTCTCAATTGTTTATATATATGAGAAACATTTTAATATTGAATAATTGACAGGTCAATCAGTACTTGGTGTTCTACTTTCAAAGATATGGAGAGCCATTCCCTCTCTCTGTGCCCTCCATCTTGTAAACACAAAAATGAAGACACTAAAACACATTTGCAAGTTTAAAACTAATCCTGTGTCAACCTGTAAAAATATGAAAGTCACGAATGCAGTTCCTGTAATTAACACATGTAATGAACTGCTTGGAAGGCTGAGTCTGGAGGATCACAACTTTGGCTCAAGTCTGAGGAACACAGCAAGATTTGGTTTTCAAATAAAGTAAAAAGTTTGGTGATGTAGCCCACCAGTAAATCACATATGTTTATATCCTCAGAACTACTGGAAAAATGCAATTTCTTTCCTATTTTTCTGAAGTTAAAAGTCCTCTCAAATAAGGAGGAAGCACAGGGATGATGCTAGGTTTTCTAAATCAAGTCATGTCTTCCATATTTAATGTTCAAGTTTTTACATCTTTCTAAAATTTTCTGAGCATTTTACCTTAACATTACTCATTGCAAAAAAAATTGTTCTTAGAAATTTTAAATTTTGTTTGAATATTTATTTTGTCACAAATATAAACAAAAATGATTAAACTCAAATCTTGTTACTTTTCTGAGCTCACTTGTAGCTTCTGTAGTTTTTGGTGAATTTCTTTCTTTTTTGGTACCAGAGATTGAACTCAGAGGCACTTGACCACTGGGCCACATCCCCAGCCCTTTTTTGTATTTTATTAGAGACAGAGTCTCACTGAGTTGCTAAGTGCCTCGCCATTGCTGAAGCTGGCTTTGAACTCGCAATCCTCCTGCCTCAGCCTCCCAAGTGCTGGGATTACAAGCCTGCGCCACCACGCCCGGCTTTTTTGGTGAATTTCTACCTTCAAAATATCCACTTTAAAAATAGTTCTATCTTATACCTCACAAATTATGAATAAGCTTAGGGATAATTCTAGGTTTCCTAAATCAAGCCATATAGTCTAGATTTTAATATTTGAATTTTTATAACACTCTAAAATTTCCTAATATTTTTCTTTTCATATTGTTCTCTTTAGAATGTTTTCTATTTTGTTTGAATATTTATTTTCTTAAATGAACAATCAAGTGATTGACTTTGAATCTTGTTATTTTTCAAGCTCACTTTTAGCTTCTAACAGTTTTCAGTGAATTCCTCCCTTAAAAATATTCACTTTAAAAATACTTTTATGTTATGCCTCATTTGGGAATAGCACAACACTGAAACCACAAGAGACACAAGCAAGTTTCAACACCCCCTTACTTTAACAAAGTGAAAGGTATTGGTGAGAATCTCAACCAAACTCTAGTCCTTGTGCATGAAAAAAAGGGGGAGGGACAATACCACAAGCTCTACAAACCCATTTTACTGAGCACAAGAGATATTATATATATACACCACCCAGCAAAATTTTCTGTTCTTTGTCTAGTATAAAATAGAATGAGAAAAGGAATCCACCAATCTCCAAAACTAAAACCAAGTGTTATTAGAATATTTATGTCAACACCAGTCCGTCCTTTTATAAAGTATGTTTGTGTACAACTCCATGTTCACAAAAAAGAGGAAAAAACAATATTGGGTGGGACTCTGGATCTGTGAAATGAAACAGTTCAGGATGAAGATGTACAAAACAGTAAGATATGGAGAGAGCCGCATAGAACATTCCCTCCAAAAGGCAGAAAACATTCAGATATTACAAAACCTGAATAAGCTTACTAGAGAGTGTCAAATCCAGAAATAGACCAGAGGGCTCAGCCCTACTCCTATAGCAGGTCTTAACTATGATTTTGAGCAGAGCTCTGCAAATTTTCCCAATTGCATGTAGCCTTGATCATCCTAATTACTTTCATCTTTTGAGCATGTTTCTGGTCATCTCATCAGAGTGCATGTGACCCCTGGTATTTACCTAAAATTTCTAGGTGTCCATATGCACTTCAGTTATCTGATTGCATTACTCCCACCTCTCCATGTTTCAGTCTTGTAAAATTTCAGGGCTTTATCTCAGTTAATCTGACTTTTGTCATTGTAAGTCAGGACATTTCCATTACTTCAAAGTAAGATCCATATAGGTAGTAGAAATACAATGTGTTCTCTTTAGGATTATTCAAAGATTAATTTTAATGTTTGTCTTGTCTTTATTTTTCTCAAAAATATTATTAAAAAAAGAGTTTTGAGGAATAGCAGAAAAAGCACTGGGGAACATTTGATTTGGCAGCCCCACATCACCTCCTATGAGAAGTTTATCCTGGTTTCCATATTTCATTTGGATCAAATTTGTGGTACTGGTAAATCCTAAGCAATCTTGAATAGAATTTCTTCTCAAAAATACAGACAATTTTACTCAGAATTTGTTTTCAAAAATCTGTTCTACTCCCTGGAAATGCCCTTCAGGATCTTACTACCTAAGAGAGTCAAACCAGTCCTTATATTTGGCCAGTAAGGAACCAGAACAGAGCAAAGACACAGTGGAGATTCAGGCAAAGAGTACATTGACTAGGCCAAACAGGAATAGTACAGAAGCAAAAAGGCAGTGAGCACCCATCTGGTCAGACCATATCCCTCTCCCAAACTTGCTGATTTCACAGGCTGCTGACTTGCTGTAGTTTATGAGTTCTGAAGTGGAGGAGAATGGAGAGAAGGACATGTGGGAAGTTAGGTGCAAAGAAGAGGCACAGGACGGATAGAGGAAGGCGTGGAATTAGGTATGTAGAGGTGACAAGAAGGGTAAAATAGATTCCTTTCCAGAGGAGCAGGAGGAACCTGGGTTGCAATCTGGCCACCCTTGTGATGGCCAGATTGTCTCTGCCATTTTCTGCCTGCCTCACTAGCATCAATGGCCACAGTCTGACTCAAATCTTGCCATCTAAGAGAGTCACAGCTACAGCTGTCAGGACACAAGAAAACAGCAGGTCCTCTTCCTTGCTTTTTTTTTTTTTTTGGTGGTACTGGGGATTGAACTCAGGGGCACTTGAGCACTGGGTCATATCCCCAGCCCCTTTTTGTATTTTATTTAGAGACAGGGTTTCACTGAGTTGCTAAGTGCCTCACCATTGCTGAGGCTGGCTTTGAACTCGTGATCCTCCTGTCTCAGCCTCCCAAGTGCTGGGATTACAGGCATGCGCCACTGCGCCCAGCTCCTTGCTTGTTTTTAAGCCTAATTTCACTCTGGAACTCAAAAAATGGTATTTAGATGTCCACTTGCCCACCCCCCCCCCCAAACCCGTGGTGATAGGCTCAGGATTGTAATCAGGGTGCTTGAATGCTCACAGAGGGTGGCAGGCCCTACCACCTGGAATCATTGTGCAACTTCCCAGTGTCCAGTGTCAGTAGCCAGCACTCGCACTGCAGCCTCAGCATGCACTTACACAGGTATGCAAACCTTGCTTAGGTAGATCCTCAAGACCACTTACCATAAATTGTACCTCTGAGGGAATACAGTGATTACAGGCATACACACACATCAGGTGAGCAGCCTTCATCAATCCTTTATTCACCCCCATGCATATTAACCTCAGATCATCCTAATCTGGCTCATGCTGACTGACAACAGCCCTGCTGTGCACACTCCTAATGCACACAACATGCTTACACATACTGCACTGCCAAAAACACTCAATATTTCCTCTTTTCCTTTGTGTCCACAGTCCAGCACCTTGCCTTTCCAGTGTTTACCCAAATCATTCTTGCCCAGAGAGATCCATTCCACTACCCACAGCATGACAAAGGAGAAGAAATTTTGAGTACAGACTGTAGGTCCCAAACATGGCTGAGAAGGTTATAATGTGATAAGAGCTACAGCCTTGAGTTACCATGGTAGAAAAGAACAGACACAAAGACTGTGACTACAGCTATCTTATTGGCCAGATTTGCAGGGCGATTTTCTTCTACTTCTTCTATACCAAGACTTCCAGGCCGTTTTCATAGCTGCCACTGGACAATCATTTAGTCGAAGCAGCTCCTACTGAACACAGTCTCTTGAGGGAGGCAGAAAAAGAGGAGATTACTGAATACAAATTTGGGATTTCCTGAGAATGCCATGACTATAAGCGAAGCCAGCAACTGTTGTTCTCAAAATTCTGC
>CM046674.1:25254633-25281690 GCA_025594165.1 Tamias sibiricus
TAATAAATAAAATAAATTAGTAAACTATGCTCCTTTACCTGAGTTGGTCAAACTGAAAAAAAATGTGATAAAAAATGATGTCTTTTTTACTTTAAATATAATTAATGAATAATATAATAAAATAATAATTCATGCTATTTCACTTTCAACTGTTACTCATAAAAAAAATAAACTTTTGGATGCCTTCAGTAGACTACCTAGGAAACTACTCTTATGGCAAATAATGAAATAAAACTGCAGGGTTATAAGATATGTGTGATTCATAACATTCCAGCACATTTGTAATTTCAGTGTTTCCATTACTTGCCTAAAAGTCTCAAGTTACCCTTAATTCATCAATTTTATCTAAGAAATGAGATAATTAATCATTGCTTGTGGGGGTGCAGTGAGGCAGAAACAAAGATGATTCACAACTTTGTCATCTCTTTGCTGGTTTCTATAACAAGCTAGGCAAGAAGATCTGCATTGCTGATCAATAGGAATCCCAAATGCCACTGAAAATTTCTCTTTAAGCAAATTGCATCTTGAGGAATCAGAGTTAATGTGGGATTGAGTGGTAGCATGGGAACAAGTGAAAGTGAAATAATGTTTGTGGGTATGTGTAAAGATAGCTATGACTTTTTTTTTTTGTGTGTGTGTGGTGTGTGTGTGTGTGTGTGTGGTACCGGGGATTGAACTCAGGGGCACTCGACCACTGGTTCACAATTCCCAGACCTTTTTTGTATTTTATTTAGAGACAGGGTCCTCACTGAGTTGCTAAGTGCCTTGCCATTGCTGAGGCTGGCTTTGAACTCGCGATCCTCCTGCCTCAGCCTTCCAAAGTGCTGGGATTACAGGCGTGCGCCACCGCGCCCGGCTAGCTATGACTTTTGAGTTAGCCATAATCATCTTTTTAAAAAGCCTAGCCGCTGCATTACATACATCCTGTATCTTCCATGATCATGCAATTAAACCTCAGAGACAGTATTTTTCATAACTAGGTAACTCAGCATTGATTTTTCAGATTCTTCTTCCTCACATTTTGAAATACCTAACCTCCCTACCTAAGTGCCATTGATCATGTCCCTCTCAATTGTTTATATATATGAGAAACATTTTAATATTGAATAATTGACAGGTCAATCAGTACTTGGTGTTCTACTTTCAAAGATATGGAGAGCCATTCCCTCTCTCTGTGCCCTCCATCTTGTAAACACAAAAATGAAGACACTAAAACACATTTGCAAGTTTTAAAACTAATCCTGTGTCAACCTGTAAAAATATGAAAGTCACGAATGCAGTTCCTGTAATTAACACATGTAATGAACTGCTTGGAAGGCTGAGTCTGGAGGATCACAACTTTGGCTCAAGTCTGAGGAACACAGCAAGATTTGGTTTTCAAATAAAGTAAAAAGTTTGGTGATGTAGCCCACCAGTAAATCACATATGTTTTATCCTCAGAACTACTGGAAAAATGCAATTTCTTTCCTATTTTTCTGAAGTTAAAATCCTCTCAAATAAGGAGGAAGCACAGGGATGATGCTAGGTTTTTCTAAATCAAGTCATGTCTTCCATATTTAATGTTCAAGTTTTTACATCTTTCTAAAATTTCTGAGCATTTTTACCTTAACATTACTCATTGCAAAAAAAATTGTTCTTAGAAATTTTAAATTTTGTTTGAATATTTATTTTGTCACAAATATAAACAAATGATTTTAAACTCAAATCTTGTTACTTTTCTGAGCTCACTTGTAGCTTCTGTAGTTTTTGGTGAATTTCTTTCTTTTTTGGTACCAGAGATTGAACTCAGAGGCACTTGACCACTGGGCCACATCCCAGCCCTTTTTTGTATTTTATTAGAGACAGAGTCTCACTGAGTTGCTAAGTGCCCTCGCCATTGCTGAAGCTGGCTTTGAACTCGCAATCCTCCTGCCTCAGCCTCCCAAGTGCTGGGATTTACAAGCCTGCGCCACCACGCCCGGCTTTTTTGGTGAATTTCTACCTTCAAAATATCCACTTTAAAAATAGTTCTATCTTATACCTCACAAATTATGAATAAGCTTAGGGATAATTCTAGGTTTCCTAAATCAAGCCATATAGTCTAGATTTTAATATTTGAATTTTTATAACACTCTAAAATTTCCTAATATTTTTTCTCTGTTCATATTGTTCTCTTTAGAATGTTTTCTATTTTGTTTGAATATTTATTTTCTTAAATGAACAATCAAGTGATTGACTTTGAATCTTGTTATTTTTCAAGCTCACTTTTAGCTTCTAACAGTTTTTCAGTGAATTCCTCCCTTAAAAATTATTCACTTTAAAAATACTTTTATGTTATGCCTCATTTGGGAATAGCACAACACTGAAACCACAAGAGACACAAGCAAGTTTCACACCCCCTTACTTTAACAAAGTGAAAGGTATTGGTGAGAATCTCAACCAAACTCTAGTCCTTGTGCATGAAAAAAAGGGGGAGGGACAATACCACAAGCTCTACAAACCCCATTTTACTGAGCACAAGAGATATTATATATATACACCACCCAGCAAAATTTTCTGTTCTTTGTCTAGTATAAAATAGAATGAGAAAAGGAATCCACCAATCTCCAAAACTAAAACCAAGTGTTATTAGAATATTTATGTCAACACCAGTCCGTCCTTTTATAAAGTATGTTTGTGTACAACTCCATGTTCACAAAAAAGAGGAAAAAACAATATTGGGTGGGACTCTGGATCTGTGAAATGAAACAGTTCAGGATGAAGATGTACAAAACAGTAAGATATGGAGAGAGCCGCATAGAACATTCCCTCCAAAAGGCAGAAAATCATTCAGATATTACAAAACCTGAATAAGCTTACTAGAGAGTGTCAAATCCAGAAATAGCCCAGAGGGCTCAGCCCTGCTCCTATAGCAGGTCTTAACTATGATTTTGAGCAGAGCTCTGCAAATTTTCCCAATTGCATGTAGCCTTGATCATCCTAATTACTTTCATCTTTTGAGCATGTTTCTGGTCATCTCATCAGAGTGCATGTGACCCCTGGTATTTACCTAAAATTTCTAGGTGTCCATATGCACTTCAGTTATCTGATTGTATTACTCCCACCTCTCCATGTTTCAGTCTTGTAAAATTTCAGGGCTTTATCTCAGTTAATCTGACTTTTGTCATTGTAAGTCAGGACATTTCCATTACTTCAAAGTAAGATCCATATAGGTAGTAGAAATACAATGTGTTCTCTTTAGGATTATTCAAAGATTAATTTTAATGTTTGTCTTGTCTTTATTTTTCTCAAAAATATTATTAAAAAAAGAGTTTTGAGGAATAGCAGAAAAAGCACTGGGGAACATTTGATTTGGCAGCCCCACATCACCTCCTATGAGAAGTTTATCCTGGTTTCCATATTTCATTTGGATCAAATTTGTGGTACTGGTAAATCCTAAGCAATCTTGAATAGAATTTCTTCTCAAAAATACAGACAATTTTACTCAGAATTTGTTTTCAAAAATCTGTTCTACTCCCTGGAAATGCCCTTCAGGATCTTACTACCTAAGAGAGTCAAACCAGTCCTTATACCTGGCCAGTAAGGAACCAGAACAGAGCAAAGACACAGTGGAGATTCAAGCAAAGAGTACATTTACTAGGCCAAACAGGAATAGTACAGAAGCAAAAAGGCAGTGAGCACCCATCTGGTCAGACCATATCCCTCTCCCAAACTTGCTGATTTCACAGGCTGCTGACTTGCTGTAGTTTATGAGTTCTGAAGTGGAGGAGAATGGAGAGAAGGACATGTGGGAAGTTAGGTGCAAAGAAGAGGCACAGGACGGATAGAGGAAGGCGTGGAATTAGGTATGTAGAGGTGACAAGAAGGGTAAAATAGATTCCTTTCCAGAGGAGCAGGAGGAACCTGGGTTGCAATCTGGCCACCCTTGTGATGGCCAGATTGTCTCTGCCATTTTCTGCCTGCCTCACTAGCATCAATGGCCACAGTCTGACTCAAATCTTGCCATCTAAGAGAGTCACAGCTACAGCTGTCAGGACACAAGAAAACAGCAGGTCCTCTTCCTTGCTTTTTTTTTTTTTGGTGGTACTGGGGATTGAACTCAGGGGCACTTGAGCACTGGGTCATATCCCCAGCCCCTTTTTGTATTTTATTTAGAGACAGGGTTTCACTGAGTTGCTAAGTGCCTCACCATTGCTGAGGCTGGCTTTGAACTCGTGATCCTCCTGTCTCAGCCTCCCAAGTGCTGGGATTACAGGCATGCGCCACTGCGCCCAGCTCCTTACTTGTTTTTAAGCCTAATTTCACTCTGGAACTCAACAAATGGTATTTAGATGTCCACTTGCCCACCCCCCCCCCCCCAAACCCGTGGTGATAGGCTCAGGATTGTAATCAGGGTGCTTGAATGCTCACAGAGGGTGGCAGGCCCTACCACCTGGAATCATTGTGCAACTTCCCAGTGTCCAGTGTCAGTAGCCAGCACTCGCACTGGAGCCTCAGCATGCACTTACACAGGTATGCAAACCTTGCTTAGGTAGATCCTCAAGACCACTTACCATAAATTGTACCTCTGAGGGAATACAGTGATTACAGGCATACACACACATCAGGTGAGCAGCCTTCATCAATCCTTTATTCACCCCCCATGCATATTAACCTCAGATCATCCTAATCTGGCTCATGCTGACTGACAACAGCCCTGCTGTGCACACTCCTAATGCACACAACATGCTTACACATACTGCACTGCCAAAAACACTCAATATTTCCTCTTTTCCTTTGTGTCCACAGTCCAGCACCTTGCCTTTCCAGTGTTTACCCAAATCATTCTTGCCCAGAGAGATCCATTCCACTACCCACAGCATGACAAAGGAGAAGAAATTTTGAGTACAGACTGTAGGTCCCAAACATGGCTGAGAAGGTTATAATGTGATAAGAGCTACAGCCTTGAGTTACCATGGTAGAAAAGAACAGACACAAAGACTGTGACTACAGCTATCTATTGGCCAGATTTGCAGGGCGATTTTCTTCTGCTTCTTCTATACCAAGACTTCCAGGCCGTTTTCATAGCTGCCACTGGACAATCATTTAGTCGAAGCAGCTCCTACTGAACACAGTCTCTTGAGGGAGGCAGAAAAAGAGGAGATTACTGAATACAAATTTGGGATTTCCTGAGAATGCCATGACTATAAGCGAAGCCAGCAACTGTTGTTCTCAAAATTCTGCACTCCTCGCCTTTCCAGGTCATCCTGCTTATAGAAGCAACTGATTAAAGACAAACCTAAGCCGGGCGCGGTTGCGCATGCCTGTAATCCCAGCACTTGCGAGGCTGAGGCAGGAGGATCATGAGTTCAAAGCCAGCCTCAGCAATGGTGAGTCACTTAGCAACTCAGTGAGACCCTGTCTCTAAATAAAATACAAAAAAGGTCTGGGGATGTGACCCAGTGGTTGAGTGTTGCTGCCTGAAGCGATGGCCGCTTGGAGCAAAGAAGCCGCGGGAAGAAGTTCAGAGGCAAACTGGAGACAAACAGCTTTTTATTCTGATAACTTTTCTCTCTGGCTCTAACAACGACTAACACGCACCGCACACATCACCAAAATGGCGCTGACCCCGATCAGCAAGCTTGGCCAAGTCACTCGAGATCCCGGGAGGAGTCCCGTGAGACTACGGAAGGCGACAATGCCCAAATCTCCATGGCTCATAGTCAACCGCAATTCAAGCCATCTCCCCGAACAGGGCTCCTACAGTTGAGTGCCCCTGAGTTCAATCCCTGGTACCACACACACACACACAAAAAAAAAGACAACCTAATTACTTTTGCCTGCATGGAGTCAGGGTAGGAAGAACACAGCTGCCCTCCAGGAGGTCCAGTTCCTTCAGTCATGAAACCTTTCCATTCTGTCATGAAGGTTTATTGAGAGCTTATTTGTTGCTAGACACTAGATTAGCACTAAGATTGCCATTTTTCTCTTTCAATAAGACCTATTCCCAACAAGCTCACCTTCAAGTCTTCTGGAGCTGGCCTCACCCAAACCTTGTCAGGCAATTGGTTGCATCTATGTCCTATATACTAGTCCTACCTTATCTGTAGGGAACATATTGCAAGACGAATGCCCATGAATAGAACTGAAATATATATATTGCAGATTTGCAGGGTGATTTTTTTTCTGCTTCTTCTATCTATAAATATATATATATATATATATATATATATATATACATATATATGTATTTATACACCTATGATAATAATTATTTTACAATTTAGGCATAGTAAGAGATTAAAAAACTGTAATAAAAATCAAACAATTCTAGCACTATAATAAAATTACATAAAATTTTAAAAAACCAGAGGTAATAAATACTTAGATGTTAAAACAAAATTGAAACGTTCACAAGTTACTATAAGGAAGGAGGTACAGGGTAAATATGGTCGTGCACACCAGTGATGCCAGATCCCTGAGAGGCTGAAGGAGGAGGAGCACAAGTTTGAGGTCAGCCTGTGAAATTTAGTGAAAACCTTATTAAAATAACATTTTAAAAGAATGAGATTTACTTTATAGTTTAATCCCCAAAACTGCTCTAGGAAAAAAGTGAAATGAGAATACAACCCAATCTAAAGACTGATGTTGAGGCTAAGGGCACAATTCACTGGTAGAGTGTTTTTGCAGAATATGCAACATCACAATCAAAGGAAGATGTAGAGGATCATATTGCAGTTACAGAATAGGAGGCTTCTCAACCTCCGTACATCCATGGAAACACTGAATAAGTATCTACTCACATTTCAAGTCCCTCCTAGACAAAGTCATTAATGAAAGACCTATGCATTGGAAACTGGGAAATTATAAACTGAATAAGAAACCTAGGGTATACATGAACATTAGTACTACTTAGGAAAATGTACCACATAAAAGGAACAAAACCCACAACATTTAGTGTCACTCTAAAGGGAGGAACTTTGTGTGTGTGTGCATGTGTGTATGCCCTCATCTTTAAAGTCTCCTGTTGTTTGCATATTAAATTTTCTATTACTAAAACAGGAAGGATCTAGATATACACAGATATCAAGACCACAGAAAAAAGGTAGGATTTTCTGTGCTCTTGAAAGTACATCTCTGGATTTCTCTGTTAGGAATTTTTCAGAATATTGTGTGAAATACTATTGCTGACACTTGAGCTTCTATGTAACCTGCACTGTGGAATTAAGAAGTGAAAAAAGCAGATGTCTGGCAATCTGAGTGAAAGTTCAATTTTTTCAAGCCCTCTCCAATATCTTATATCTATAATAACTCCATGCCTCCCAATCACTGCAGGAATTTTTTTGTCTCAGGTTTAACATCTTCCATTCAAGAAAATACTTCCTCAAGCCCCAAGCTCTGGGAACATATGGATATGACTGGGCATAGGAAAATCTCCTAGACCAAAAACAAGTGGTTTTACATTGAGTTTTGCAAGCACTTGAATGGGCTACACTCAGTACTGCAGGAAGAGTCAAGGCCCCTTTTTATCACATATTTCCAGGGCTACTTTAACACTAAAATCTAACAAAGATGAATAAAATATATCCCTGTAGGTCAAGCCGGGGAACATATAAATTAAGCACGGTGGCACACTTGCATTTCCATTTTTCAAACACAGTCAACTATTCATGGTAGCCAAGAAAGGATACAACTGGTAATCCCAGCACTTGGGAGGCTGAGGCAGGCACAGTGGTGGGGGGGCGCACACACTGGATAGGAATTCAAAGCCCTCATCCTCAGCAATGGCAAGGCACTTAGCAAGTGATTAAAAAATCATATAGGTCAAGCCGGCACGGTGGCACACAACTCACCTGTAATCCCAGCACTTGGGAGGCTGAGGCAGGAGGATAGCGAATTCAAAGCCATCCTCAGCAATGGCAAGGCACTTAGCAACTCAGTGAGACCCTGTCTCTAATACAATACAGAAAAGGTCTGGGGATGTGGCCCAGTGGTTGAGTGCCCCTGAGTTCAATCCCCCTACCAAAAAAAAAAAAAAAAAAAAAAAAAAGAGAGAGAGAGAGAGAGAAATGGCGGACTCCAAAGACAGAAGCCACACTGCATCAGGGAAGCCCGCCCCCTCATCACTGGCTGTGTCTTTAATTGGACTGTTCTCACCCAAGCGGCCATGATTGGATCATGCTTCAGACTCTACCCCCTGAGTCTGAGCCTTCTAAGCCTACGGTGTGAGTGACAGTAGATGGAATCCATCTCAGAAATGAATGAGGTCTGAATGGCAGGTTCTTGGCTGCAGAGCCTTTTTCCTTAGAGGTGCTGGAACTGAGTCCAATTTAGGTTAAAGCTGTTTTAAGGCAGTGTTCTAACACAGCCTCTAGTACACTTGCATTTGATTTTTATAAATGGTCATTTTATGAGGAGCCACTTCAGAAAGCCCTCCAGGCTGCCACCTGCAGAGACTGAAGATCTGTGGGAGAACAGCACCACTTCCTGGCTTTCCTTAAAAATTTAAGAAGGAAAACCACAACCTTTTCAGCGTCATGCAAACAAGACAATCAAGAAGAAAAAAACGTGCAAGCCCTAAGCAGAACTGCAATTTTCCAGTTAACAAGCAAGCAAGTGACAGAAGTAAAAAACAAACAAACAAAAAAAAAAAACTGTTAGGATGTTGACTCAGTTGACCACAGCTTTGGGTTATGAAAACCACCATATTCTGAGTAGGGTACATTTTGGGGGTACAAAGTACAAAGAACCAATTCTTTTTTTGGATTTAGTTGAAAACAGGTTTCATTTGTTTTTTTTTAGAAATCAGCAATGCAGCAGCAGTCTAAGATACACAGCAGTAGCTTCATACAACCAGTATTAACTCACTTAATGCTTATTTTATACTATGGTTAATTTATGGGCCTATACACACATTTATTTATCACTTTGCTACTGTATTTAAACCTTACACCCTTATCTTATGCGGCTATATTTAATTACTTCTCTATGCTTATGTTAACCCCTTGAGCCTATATTTATCTATAACTGTTTTAGCCTACTAACTTATCCATATCATCCCACATTATCTTAGTTCTTATATCTTATTTCTTTCTATTGTCTTACTTTATTTATCAAAATCGTTTTTCTATATTTTTATAGCCTGTGCCTACGTTTGTACCAAATTTTGCAGGAAAAACATCTCACAAGCCACTCATGTAATAACCAATAAATCCTGTATTCTGGCCGGGCCACCAACTATGTCCTGCACAAAGTAGGATGGTAGAAAATGGTGCCTGCTCATAGCAAGGATAGGGTTTATAAAGCACAGGGTTAATATGCCCTCAAGCCCTCAGGTGGAGATGGTTTAAGGGTGGATTAATGGGCCATCCTGTGGAGACAGTTTAAGTCCACTTTAAGTTGCCTTTGCTTACTACACCTATAACTTATTGATTGTATTGATCAGTTCACACTACAACAATCACATCAACTTATGAATTATATATGTGCACATATTATTCAAGAACAGAAATAATAAAAATGAATTAAAAATTTTATCCAACTTTTCGACTTTCAGATCTTATGAGAATTCATCTTAAGTTTTGAACTGGGGAAGAATTCCCTAAGACAGCAAAGTCCAATACATACAAATTGTGAGGCATGGGGTAATTTTAAATTTTCTAATAACAGATTAAAGTTAAGGTAGAAAGGGAAAATTAATAACCCAATGCATCCACAATATTATCATTGAGTGACAAATATAAAATTACTAGTGAAATGTACACATATATAACTGATCCCACCAGTTAAGGGTGATGAGTTCTGCTCCTAAGGAACCCCCTTTTAGCCCCCTTTTTAGTTTAACTAGTTCTTTTTGCTTCTGTAAAATGCTTGGCTTTAAGATAATAAGAGTCAAAACTTCTGTGACTCCATTTTTTAAAAATATTTATTTATTTGCTTTAGTTGTACACAATGCAATGCATTTATGTTTATGTGGTGCTGAGGAAGGATCCCAAGTCACACACGTGCTAGGGAATGCTCTACCACTGAGCCACAACCCCAGCCCTGCTGTGACTCCCATTTTGTAATTAGCTGCCTCCATTTGTTAGCAAGTCTCTGGTCACGGAGGGAGGGGCAAGGAGAGAAATAGCCCAGGCATGTTAAGCCAGCCTGCCCACAATATAAGATAAAAGCAGGACCCTGAAGTGAGCTTGGGTCACAGTCAACACATTCCATTGTACTGAAGACAGCCTCCACCAACGAAAACCCCCTTAGTTATTCCACAATCAATTTAAAATCTGCTTGGCGTGCCAGGGATCCCTTGGCCAATTACAATGTGACAAGATACCCCAATAAAAGGCTGACCCCTCCTGACTTAAGGGCTCTTGGTACATATCTATTACCTTGGTGAGGTCTGAGAGTCTGAGCTTAAGCCTGAATAAAGGCTCTTTGTTTTTGCATACACTCCAGATTCCTCCTTGGTCTTTGGGGTCAGTTCTCTGGGCATAACACTCCCACACATGTTGAAGCTTGAAAAATTAGAGAAGCACGATGAGGCAAGCACATAAAGCAGAGTTTATTTCAAATGGGGTAACATAGATTTCATCCAGGAGGGAGAAGGGGGCCATAGCTGGTGTCCCAGTATACCAAGAAGCAAGGTATTCTGCCCTTTTTATATGTCCTAGGCTTCCTTTGTTCTCCTGCCCTCTTCCCTTAATCTCTCTCCTTCCTGCCTTCATGACTAGGTCCCCTGGAATGCTCAGTGCTCTCTTTTGGGACGGCCAAAAGGTGAGAAACAGGTTACATGAAGGGGGAAAGACAAAATACAGCTGCACAGGACACATTAACTAACAAATCTATTGCTCCCTATAAGGACGGGCAATTCCTGGAACAGGTTACCTTAGCAACAGATTGGAGCAGGGGAGTGCCGGGGTAGCTGAGTTACAAAAGGGGCCAAGTTCTAAGCTATCTTCCTTTAGGGCCCTAAAAGGAAGTTTTTCTTGCCAGCAAGAAAATATAGCTTACTCGGCGAGAATGAGCTTAGGGACAGAAATCGCTAGATGCCTTACCTCTGCTTGTTTGAACAGAAAACACACCACATCTAGGGAGTCTTGTATATAGCACGGGATATCTGAAGAACTCGCTTTATTGAACAAGCATTGACTTAAATAGGCCTAGAACTAACCAATCAGCAAGCAAGGCGGTTCAGCCTCTCACGCTACGTCGTAGCCACACCCCTTGGTTTAGCCCCGGTCCTTTAAGGTGTGGTAAGCAGTCAAATCTTTATCCCTTGGCAGACATAGTCCCAACAATTCCCCTTTTTTTGTTTATTTAAAAAATGGGTCTCTCCATTTATTTTTAAATGGGTAATGTCCCATCTTTTAGGGTGTCCAACTCATAGAGAGTGTGCCCGTCTAGGTCGACTTCTCTTCTTTGGGAAAAATCTTACCTGTTATTGGCTATCACTCTAGCACTTTAGGTGGACATGCCTAGGGCCAGCAGGTGGCCAAGGGGAGCACATGGGACATGACAGTCACCTTTGGGAAGGCTTGACTGGATGGCATACCTCTGCATCCTGTTAAGGACCGTGGCCAAGCCTATAGGGCTATAGCTCAGCGTGACAGTAGACCACCCAGCTGTATCTGGCCAGTTCTATAGGGCTAAAGGTGCACACAAAGACAATGACAATTAGGGATTTCACCAAAAAGAGAAAGTCCACCCATTTAACAAGGATTTCACCAAAAGAGAAAGTCTATCTATTTAGCAAGGATTTCACCAAAAGAGAAAGTCTATCTATTTAGTTCAGTTTAAAGGAAGCCTTTTGGCATAAAGTCTAGATGACTGTCACAGGAATGGGACTCTTCACTTAGAGTCCAAAGGAAGCCGTCTAGCACAAAGTCTAAATAATTGTCCTAAGATATAGTGCTCTTCTCTCAGAGTCCAAAGGAAGTCGTCTAGCATAAAGTCCAGATAATTGTCACAGGAATGGCACAGTCCTTCTTCTCTCATCGCAGAGGGTTGAGATGTTGACAAAGAAGGAGTCCAGGATAGTGTCTTTGATGAATTTTGAAATGGATGTGATGAGAAGGTTAATCACAGCAGGACAGGAGCTTTGTCATGGTTTTTTCATTTCTGTGGAAAAAAAAAAAGATCACTCCTCAAGAGCTTGTGCTCCTGGGTAGTCATTTTGGTCGGATTGGCAATATTTGAGATCTCTGGCAGGCACCCATATAGGGTTTTGCTCCCCCATTGGGAAGACACATCCAAAACCTCTGCCAGCACTTATTAATGGATCAGGACCTCTCCAGACTCCAGTTAATGGGTCTTTCCATCGGACCTCAACTTTTATATAAGGCGTTTGGTTAGACCAGTGTCTCTGAAATGCAGATAGAGGCTGCTGTTTGGAAAAATTTAAAATATTTAAAGCAAGCATAGCTGTTTTTCAACTGGTCATGGGGGTTGCTTCCCCCATTTTGTTTTTATTAATTGGTCTTTTAAGGTTTTATATTATGTCTTTCTATTATGGCTTGTCCTTTTGGGTTATATGGAATCCCTGTGGTATGCTTAATATGCCAAGTTTGGAAGAACTTTTGTAATGATTTGCTTACAAAACAGGGTCCATTATCAGTTTTAACTTGTTTTGGCAATCCAAGAATAGCAAAGCATTGTAAAAAAGTGACTTTCAGCATGTTTAGCCCTTTCTCCAGAATGTGCCGTGGCCCAACAAGCATGTGAATAAGTATCTATGGACATAAATATATATATTTTAATTTTCCAAATGGCACATAATGGGTTACATCAGTTTGCCAGATAGCGTTGGGCCTTAGGCCTCTGGGATTTACCCCAGGGGACTGGAGAGGTGGGACCTGTAAGAAGGGCAAACAAGATTTACATGTCCTTATAATCTTTTTTAAATCTTTTATAGGAACTAAAGGAAATTTATTATGTAGACCTCTCTAATTTAAATGAGTAAGGTTGTGAAGACCTTGAGCTAACTGAAGGTCTTGTTGATATGGAACTGTAACTGTTAATACACCTGTGGTGGCCAACCGGTCAGCGGCCTGATTTCCCTCAGATAGGGGCCCAGATAAGCCTTGATGTCCCCTAAGATGTTGGAGGAACATAGGTTCATTACGCCCCTTTAACAGGGATCGAACCTGGATCATCAGAGGGGTGATAGGATTATTATCTATCTTTATATATGAGGCATTTAAAGTAGGTAATAGGTTAATTACATATAAACTATCTGAGAAAAGATTCATAGGCTCTTGGACATGGGTCAAGGCTAATGCAACAGCATATAATTTTTTAAATTGAGCAGAACTAGTAACTGCTTTAAAGTATTGTGTCCTTTGGCCTGAAGGATGGGTGAAATATTACAACTGCTGACCCTTCTTTTCCTCCATCTGTGAAGACATTTTACTGCCTTGGGGAGTGGCTTTCTAGAAAACAAGATGGGGGGAGTCCCACTCCAGTTTCGGGAAAGAAGAAGTCCATTTGCTTGACCCGTAATGACAGTCAACTTTTTCTAGAAATCCTTTTAATGCATAGGAGACTCTAGGGTTGTTTCTCTGTATCCATTCAAAATCTGACAAACGGTAAGGAATTGTTAAAATATCTGGGTCTTTTCTATAATGCCTTAATGATGTATCTCTCCCTTTTTATTACAAGATCTGTTAATTGATCTAATTGGGAATAAACTCGAGGTGCTCCTCCCACAGAGGGAATGTATCCACTCTAAGGGATTTCCCATCTGGGTGAGCACAGCTGTAAGGAGCTTAGCACCTGAGAAAAATACCCACAGATATAAGGTTGCTTTGGTTGGTATCGAGCCAATTGGGCTGAATTGAGGGGCATCTTGGACTTTTTGTAATATTGACAGATGACTTTCTTCTAGTAAAATCACATCAGAGGGGGATTTTCCCCGTAGCAACTCAAAGAGAGGTAATAAATCCTCAGTAGAGGTATGAAGCCAAGGTCTTAACCAGTTTAGCTCTCCTAATAGCTTTTGTAACTCTGTCAAGGAATAAGATTTTTGAATGAGAAGTTGGGGTTTGAGAGGACAAACCGAGTCTAGGCTAATTTTTGTCCCCATATTTTTAAAGGGAGGAATAGTTTGTATTTTTATCATTGGATATGTGTAATCCTCTTTTTTCTAAGAGCTCTTGAAGGGTTAAGTAAGCAGAGTTTAGTTGTTGGACATCAGCAGCTTCCAGGATGATGTCATCCATATAGACATATAAGGTAAGCTGTGTTTTCATTAATGGTGACAGAAGACAATGAAACATAATATTGACAAAAAAAGTTGGGCTATTAGCCATACCTTGAGGGAGCACTATCCATTTATATCTTTTATCTGGCTTATGACAATTGGTTGATGGACAGAGAATGCAAATTTTTCATAATCATCTGGATGAAGAGGTATTGAAAAATAACAATCTTTAATATCAATAACAATTAAGGTTAAATATTTTGAGATCTGGCCCAGGGGAGCATTCTGGAGGCCGATCACAGACCATCGGGGTAGTCTTTTTTAAAATAGCCTTGTCGTCCGTATTTAAAATAGGTTTCTTTTCCATTTAAAAAACTGTTGTTAATATCTTAGTACGAGCATTAATGGGAGTGTTTAATATCTGAGACTGGTGAGTTGTTGAACCCACATCTTTGGAGGCAATAATCCATCTTCCCATAGATCTATCTTTTAACCAGCACAGGCCAGTTTGTGATCTGCAGTCATTCCTTCCCACACTAACATTTTTGCGAATTGGTCATTAGGTGGAAGTTTTCTTTGAAGGCCTTTTTCTACTTTCTCATAAATGTGGCCAGATTTTTATTAGCTTTTTGAGTGATTTTAGCTATAGGAAGTTTTGTTAAATTAACATGGAAATGCCATTACAGGTGAAAGCCCCATTAGAGGGCGCTGGCGCCTCTTGGTATGGTAATGGCGCCAAAGGCTTAATACGAGCTGATTTAGAAAATGGCGGATCACTTTTAGAAAGTTTCGAGTCACGTGGTTGGAGGTCTTTGTTCTCAGGGACCTTGTTAGATCTCTCTAAAGGAGGGGCTGTAGTTTCTAATTCCCTGGAGTGAGATTTCTATTAAATTCGCGGACCAGGAAAAATTAGGTGTTTGTTTTTCTTGTAAAAGCGAGTACGCTTTTAGGGCGGATAAAGCTGGATAAACTCCCGGAGGCGGGGCTTCCCCGTACTCAATTTCTCGGTCCCTTAAAATTTGTGTTATTTCGTCCCAAATCTCCCAAAGAATTTAAAATCAGACTTTGGGAGCCAGGGAGCCGCCCGTTTTAACGAATTCCAGATCACCCCGATTGACTGTCAGATATTTGGAGACCTTGCTTTTTCAATAAACCGGCGCCACGCCTCAAGGGCTGGGTCTCGTGATTTCCTGAATGCTAAAATTTGTCCCATAATAAAAGGGGATTTCTGCCAGCGAAAGAGACGCTGTGTCTCTAACACTATTAAGCTCACCGATAATTTTTTCCTTGTTCCCGCCCCAGTTTGGGCGCCAACCTGCCGGGGTAGCTGAGTTACGAAAGGGGCCAAGTTCTAAGCTATCTTCCTTTAGGGCCCTAAAAGGAAGTTTTTCTTGCCAGCAAGAAAATATAGCTTACTCGGCGAGAATGAGCTTAGGGACAGAAATCGCTAGATGCCTTACCTCTGCTTGTTTGAAACAGAAAACACACCACATCTAGGGAGTCTTGTATATAGCACGGGATATCTGAAGAACTCGCTTTATTGAACAAGCATTGAACTTGTTAGGCCTAGAACTAACCAATCAGCAAGCAAGGCGGTTCAGCCTCTCACGCTACGTCATAGCCACACCCCTTGGTTTAGCCCGGTCCTTTAAGGTGTGGATAAGCAGTCAAATCTTTATCCCTTGGCAGACATAGTCCCAACAGGAAGGTTCTTGATAAGGGTGAGGAGGGTTCTGAAGGAATTAACATTTCAATCCCCCAGTGCACAGTCTCCAACTTTCTGGGACCCACTCATAATTTACCCTCTTTGATTGGACCTGACTTAGATTTACCTATGTATACTGACTGATTGTCTAATTCTGGCTTCATAACTACACTCTCTATTTTAAGCTTCCAATGCATCTCTGTTCACAGAAGTCACATTCAAAATTTGAGAACTCTGGCTTCCCCTGATCTTATGGAGGTGAAAGTCCTGGCACCCTTCTTTTTATGCCAGAGGGTGAGTGAATATACTTTTCAAGTTAATGTATCTCCTCAGGGGACAAAATGGAGAAAGTTTCAACCAGGAAGTGCCAAAAAATGGACCACTTTTTCTGAGTGGATGCAGGTCTGAGATCCATGCAATTCCAGATGTCAGCAAATAAAGAAATCTGGAGTCCAGGAGGTGGGAGGCTCCCTCACTTCAAATCTCTCAACAGTGTATATTTTAGAATATAAATAAATTAAAGGCAAACTTCTTACTTTTTTAATTTGGTCCTTGGACCTAATGGCCAGGCTGTGATACCATGGGATACCATGAGAATTACTACCTATCATATGCATAGATCCAAACTTCCATTGAAATTAGGAGGAAGAAGAGACAATCAGCACCTGTAGAGCATCTGCTTTTTTTTTTTTTTTTTAATTCTGTACAACACGTGAGATTGAATCTTTGCATCCTGCTTCTATTGTTATGGGGCCAGGCTATATAGACAATGACCAAAGAGACTTTCATTTTACCTGAGACACCATATTGTGTAAGAAATGTCTCTCCCCTAGGAAACAACATAAAAGGTATATGTTATCTCTCACTGGATAATAAGGCACTTTAAAGCTTATTTGCTCGTCATTGGTGGTCATTAGTTTAGGCTGGACTCAGCTGGGGTGCTTCTGCTGCATGTGGTTAGCTGATGATTGATGAGATTGCTGTGCTTCAGAGGGTTAGCTCTTTTTTGGGGCCTCTTTATTCTACACAGATTATCTCATCTTCCAGTAGCCTAATGTGGGTATATTTTCATGGGAATGGAGGGGAGTTCTGAAAGCAAAGCAAAAATATTGAAGAACTCTATGTGTGTGGGTGTTGGGTGTTGTTTCTAGGGATTGAACTCAGAGGTGTTTTACCACTGATCTATCTCCCAGAATTATTATTATTTATTTATTTATTTTTTTGAATTTTGACAGAGAGTCTCCACAAGTTTATGAATTTGGCCTGAATGTTGCTGTCTTCCAGCTTCAGCTTTCACAACATCTTGGCATGCACTAAAAAAAAAAAAAATATATATTTATATATACACACACACACACACACACACAATATGGTTAGTTAGTTTACACTAAATATATATATGGTTAGTTAGTTTTACACAATGCCTTTATTTACTTTTACATGGGGGAAGGATCAAACCCAGGTAACAACACATGCTAGGCAAGCTCTCTACTGCTGAGCCACAAACCCCAGCCCACAGAAGTGCACTTTTGCACTTAGCCAATTTAAAGCTTTTTAGGTCTATGTAAAGACTAAAACAACTTTAACAGACAAAGTTTTTTAATTTTTTCTTGTCGTACAAGATATTGAACCCAGAGTAACTTTACCATTAAACTACATAAACAGACTTTGTTTTTTTTTTTTGGAGACTGTCCCACGTTGCTTAAGGCCTCACTAAATTTCAGTTATTAGCTTTGAACTTGGAATCCTCCTGCCTCAGTCTCTCAATGCCACTGGGATTAGAGGTGTGCATAACAATGTCTGACCCTACTAACAGTTTTTATAAGAGCCATAACAAGGAGAATCCAAATCCGAGCATTGGGAGACACATTTGACATTCAACAGTAGCACGAGTTAAAAGCAAATTATAAAACTCATGGATTCAAGGAAGGATGAAGAATTGTTGATATTTTGGCACTCATTATCACTTGGCATTTTATTATTGATGAGTTTTAAACACATCTGTTCAGTGTAAAGAAAATATGTTGAAAACCTCTCACAACACCTAAGCAGCTTGTCTGGGATTCAGGATCAACTCAGGTCTTCTGACTCCAAACCCCAAAACACCTTCCACTAGAGCACATGGCTCCTTGAAAAGTTCTTATTCCTTCAGAGTTTGGACAGGAAACACTTTTTTAAAAAATAGGATTTGTGTCCATTTAGTAATCTTCCCCAATGGGTGTTATGAACAATGCCTCTAGGAAGTACTTGGAATAACTTTGAGAAGTGTCTGAGGAAAGATTTGAGTAAATAATAAAACCAACAATGTATTTCTAATTTTTCTTCACAGGAGAAATTTGAAATATGCATAATGGATCCCACTGGCATGGTGATAAGCATTGTAGCTTATTGAAAGTGCAGTAAAAAGATCTGCCCTATGCTAAAAAGAAGACTAAAAATAAAACCCATAAAGGAAACTGCACAAGTGTAGAGATTAAAGGAAAAAGTTTAAACCAGATATAAAATTATCTAATAATTCTTCTTTAATGGTTACCATCAGGGATTACCTCTCAAAAGAAAATGAAGACCCATGCTACTTTATTTAATACAGAAAAGCATTTGTAATACTCAAGTAAACAGGGATTTTATGACTGACAGCATATATTTACTGATAGAATATACTATTTAAATTAATGCAAATTTGTTATTAGATAATTATCTCCATTTATGAACTGTAGTTAACATAGCTATTTTAGAAGGGCTTCCTTTTACATATAGGATAAAAAAAACAGTTGTGTTGCTCAAATTAGAGGGTCCTCCTGCTGGGATGTCTTTCTCTAGGAACTTGCTTTTTAATGGTGAGAAAATGACATTTTCTGAGATGTACATGCACTATATCAGGAACAATTTTGACTTCAGGAGTTTAGATGAAAAATTTATATAATTCTGTTTGTGGTTCCTTCTCGGTATGCTGCTGAGTTGTCATTTCACATCCAGAAACCCGTGTATTTTTCATCTCTACAAAAGGGCGTATGATTTTAGAGGACCCAGTTGGATAAATATTTTTCATGGTGACTATAAATACATATATGTGCAGTGGCTCTAAAGCTGACAGAACACCTGGAAGACACAGTACAGATATTTGTTTAACCATTATCTGCCATTTATATTAATTTTAATTGAAAAGCTTGTGGATAACATTTTCACTATAGTCACACATGTCCATCCAAATGCCCAAAATTAAAGAGGTTGGAGTCTTCCTTGTCAGAGTTCTAAGATTCCAATTATCTGGTGATGAAGGTGCTGAACAAAATTTATATGCTTCTCATTTTCTTCCCCTTAATTTGTGTCACCAGAAATGAAATTCTCCTGTTCCATGCCTCTATAACCCTATGTTCACTGCTTACAAAACTACCGCGCGTAGATCAACCTGATGTAACTCAATCTATCATTATGATTTGTAAATGAAGGATTAAGGTTATTTTTCTGACTTGTATTTTGGTTCTTGTTGTTCTATAAACCTGAATTAGGACTTCCCTGGGTCATGAAATGGGCCAGTCTCATTACCAATGAGATATATAAAAGAAAGTTTTCTTTGTGTTTTACTATGTAACATATATAAACACAAACCACTACTTTTTTGATATAACCGTGTCACTAACCAAGTCTTAAATATAAGAAATGTTGCATGGATCATTTGGTCTCCTAGACTTGTTTTGTCTTTCCAATGAGACACAACTGAATATAGTTCCCTGCTCACGCACCTTATTATTAATTGTGGGGCTTTTTCGTCATAGGAAGAAAAAACAACATGGCCTTGTCATTAGGTCTAATAGGCAAACTGTAAAATTAAGAAGTTTGCCTTTAATGCATTTAAGCAATAGAATCAAATCTGTGGATAGATCTGAAGACACGAGACCCTATAGTCCTGGGACCTTAATCTTCTTCTTTTGTTTGTTGAACTGATGCTGGAATGGGAAATGGACCTGTGGCCAGCATTAGGTGGAAACTACTGGTCTACTTCTGAATACTTCCTCATTGGAGCTCTCTGCTCTCACTTAGGCAGTATCTCTAGTGTTCTTTGGAACTGAGGTGAATTATTGGTAAGGTACACTATCCTTCACCTTTATCATAAAAAATGAGGGTATGAAACCTTCATACTTTCTTGAGATTAGTAGAGATAAAGCTCTCAAATCTGGAAATGGTGGTGCTGTGAATTGAGATAAGCTAAAAGATTGACATAGAGAGTCAGTTTTTAGTGTGTAGCTCCATAATACCTATACCTCATTAGTATTACTCTATTGATCAATTAATGGATAATACTTTTTGGGATATTGTGTTATGTCATTAAAAATTTGTGTCCTTTATGTTTTAATTTGAATTTCAAAAAATTTTAATTACCCTCATGCTTCAAGTACTATTTTCATGGCAGCCAGATTTGCTGCTTTAGGGGTTGTTTCCCGGTTCAAAGCACAATCTATCTCCTTACAAGACCAGAGAGCAGAAAAGTTAAATGAAGTTTTACAGTAATTGTCATTATATTATTTCCTATTCATGGATAAAATACAGACATACATATTCCATAAATTGCAATAAATGTATACTGCAATGGTAAATGCAAATGTCCTCCTCAATAGTTGGATGCCCAATGCTACCAGGAAAACCTTTCTTTCAATTAGGTGTGGCCTGACACTCTGCCCCCCATTTCAACTCCCATCATCTGCAAGACAAAAAAAACTACCACAAATACTTGTCTTCTTACTTCATTATTTCCTGCCTTTCATATCATCTTTCACTCTAAAATTCACTGGACTCAGTCTGAAGGGATAAGAACTTAACTCCTATCAAATCAAGAGCACTTAGGTAAAGAGTCTGCTTGTGTTAAAACATGTAATATCTAGTAGCACAATTCCTGCTTTTTTGAATAATTTTCCACTTTCCAAGTCAGAAGAGAATAAGAAATGTACTGCATTAGCCTTTTATTCTGGTGGAGGTGTTTTGGCTTTGGAATGAGATTCTACAGTTCATCCTGTGTCTATCTGCTTCATAGGCCTGTGGGAGGAAATAGATATTATACCTGACCATTTGGCCTAAGGCCAGCATTGCCAAATAAGATGTTTGCATTTCACGTATTTAAACAAAACTCGAGTCACCGTGCTGTGGATAGATCTGCAACGTTATGTATCCTCCATCTGGAATCCCGTCTTTCTGTGTTTCCTGTGTGATATCTGCAATGGAAGAGGACTTGTGACCAACATCAAGTGGGAAGACTTATCTACTTTGGGACACTTCCTGGTTAAAAGGTTTCTGTTCTCACTCATGACAATGTCTCCTCCAATTCCTTGGGCCTAAGGAGAAATATTTATAAGAAAACTACTACATCCTTTACCTCTAGCCTTTAAAGGAAGGGATCAGGCCCTGTCCTGCCTGAGGTCAGGGGAGCCATAACTCTTAAATACGGACTGTGGCTGTTGTGACCCTGGAGATACAATGGCGGCTTTATATACAGTGACTTTTGGTATGTAGTTCCAAATATACATAAAAAAATTATATAACTTGCCGGGCATGGGTGGCTCACGCCTGTAATCCCAGCACTTAGGGTAGGCTGAGGCAGGAGGATCGCGGGTTTCAAAGCCACGCATCAGCAATGGTGAGGCACTTAGCAACTCAGTGAGGGGACCCTGGTCTCTAATAAAATACAAAAAAAGGGCTTGGGGATGTGGAGCCCAGTGGGTTGAGTGCCCTGAGTTTTCAATTCCCTAGGTACCACAAAAAAAAAAAATTCTATATACTTTATATAGATACATATATTTCACTAGTAATTATCATATTGGTCAAACAATGATAATTATTCTGGATATATGGGCTTATATCATTGCAAATCAATTTCGATCTCTTTTATTTTTTTAATGTGAATACTAGAAAAATCTAAATTACACTTGTGCCCACATATTATTTTTATTGTAAATGCTTATTTAGAGGTGGTTTCTTCCCCAGTAAAAACTCACTCCACTGAAGAAAAAGAGGCAGAGAACTTAAAATGAAATTATACCTTGTCAATACATTATTTCCATTCATAAATAATATACAGGGACAAGTATAATCCATACTTTTGATTTAACCTTATTTGACACGGGTTCGTTAAATGCAAATGTCCTGTGGCTGGTCTAGATCTCTTTCTTGTGAGGAAAACTAACCTTAAAGGAATACTGTCTTTTTTGGGTCTCATTTGTTCCTGGATTGGGTTATCATTACTGTCACTCAAAAAGAAGGCTCACTGGGCTCAGACATAAGAGACAGGACCAGGAATCCCATGTTTAATCAAAAGCACTTGGTGAGGGAATGGTCCAATCCCAGGCACAGCTAGTGAGGAGGGCATGGACTGTCTCTGCAATCTGGTGAGGCCATTTTCTCCAGAATTCTTCCATTTTTGTCTTGGAGCATTAAACTTCCCCCAGGTTTAGGTGTCTTAGTTTGCTCATACATTAACTAAATGCTTCCTTGTATTTGTTCTACATCACCCCTTTGCCTGAGAAACCCTTTAGGGTTATTGCAGCATCTTTCTGCATCATGGGTCCAAGGTTTTCTCTCTCTGCCCACTCTGAGGAATCAGGTTCTAGACCTCTCTGTTATGAAGACAAGCATCCACCACTGTAATCTCACAGCTTGGATTTAGTTTTCCCCTCATTTTTCGCCCTTGATAATCTCCTCATTTTTCTTGTGAACCCAATTATATACTTAAAAATACATGAAGTTTATCCACATTTGTGATAGCATTTTGAGAAACTAGAGAATCTCAGAGGACAGCAGTGCCCTGCTCCAGACCTAGCATTGCAATACCACAACTCCAATGCCACCTCTACTCACAGGGATGTCTTTGCTTTTCCCTGGAGCATTCAAGGCAACCACCAAACCTTGGTGAGTGCCAAGTCATATTTCAGACCCTCCACTCACACTCAAGTGCTTTCTTCTCCTGGTCTAAACCCAGTGCACCAGGGTGGTCAATTGGACCGCCATGTCACAGAGTAAAATGTGCCATTTTTTTTTTTTTTACCAAACTTAACTCTTTTGGTCTAAAAGTGGGGGTTGAAGGGGAAACAAACAAAAATTTTAGACAATAGTGTTTCCAAACTTCCAGGCCAAAAGGGAATGACGCAGCCCAGGTGGGAATGGACTGGGACAATAGGTGAACATGTGTGTGCAGTCTATACAACAGCTGCTCTCAGTTCCAAATGATTGCCCTAACATCCAAGGGATGAGACTCCCCCCCCCCCTGTCTCAGCAAAGTAGAAGTTAGCAAATTCAGATGTATGTGAAACCTCCCAGTTCTAAAAATGTCTGGACAATCTAATTCACACAATGTTTAAGCTATCCTAGGGGATCAAACCAAGTCCTTCAGGTGCCATGTGCTTTTGGAGAGCCTATTTGCAAACGCAGAGACCACAGAGGTCATGTTATACCTTATCAAAATAGGTTTTGGCAAGCCTGGCTAGAGTCAAGGGTCTCCAACACAGATGCAGGACCAGGTAACCAGTCACTTGGTGCCTTTCTTGCTTTCTACCAGGCAAGACACAACGGACCAATTTAATCCAGGATCTGAGAGGCACCCCAACTTTCAGAGGAGGATGCAGCTCAGGGGATACCACAGTTGCCTTTTCTAGGGGCGACATCGTTGCAGAGGAGGCAGCCACCTGGGGAGGCACCTCTGCAAAGCAGGAAACAAAGAAGCAAAAAACTTCACTGTGAGATGAGGAAGGGCAATGAGCAGGAAAAGGCGAAGAAAGGGTCCACCTAAGGGTGTCTGGAGGCTTCAAGCGGAGGTTGGGCCATGCCCGAGATAGATTTAGGAGACCCCTTTCCATTCTGTCGGTTGTGGGGAAGGGACAAGGATGGATGCCATTTTCTCGACTTTTAGGGCCTCCAGCGCCTCGTGGCCTTTCCTGGATGGAGCATCACTGTTCCATACACATACACCCCCTAAAAGGACCTTTTGTGGTGAAGAATTCCTAGCCTGGGAGGTCATTCTCACAGGCGGGATTCCTTTCACTTCTAATACTTCTGTAAAAGTCTTTTCACCCTCTCTTCCCACAAACGACATCCCACCAATCCCCTGGAGCCTATCTTGACACTGGAATCCCTGCTTCCCAATAGCCCTGAAAAGGCAGACAGAAGGAGGCATGTGAGCCAGAGTCCGGCCCTGCCACCAGCTAGTTCTCCCACAGTCACCTGCTTCCTTTGCCCTCTGCGCAGGTGCTATTTCCAGCCAAGGGGGTGCCCAAGAGAACTTCTGCCTTGGCAAAGTGGGTTTAGATGGGAATTTGTCTGTGACTGCGTCTTCCAGTTCCTGAGCAGGAGAGAAGGGACTGCGACCACCAGGTGGCAGAATAGGGGCGTGGGTGGGGCGTGAGCCTTTCCATAGGAGTGGGGGCAGAAAGCAGGCAAGAAACCTACCAGTAGAGATGCCCCTACTGCCCTCGGGGAAACAGAAAGAAATAAAAGACCCATGCGAGGAAGGAGGACAGGGACCCTGAAGCGTGGCGGTGTTCCCTGGGGACTAGGAAGGTGAAAAGGACGTCCCCAGGTCTGAAGGGACAGGGAGAAGAAATGCAACACCCTCCCCCCCCCTGTAAGCTACACCTGGTGCCGAAAACCGGGAGGAAAACTCTCGGAGGCAGAGTATAAGCTTTTACTACTTTTACTTCTACTTTCTTAGAGCTTAGAGAGGGAAAGAAAGATTTTTCTTAGAGAGAAAGATTAAAGCGAAGCTTTTCTTCTTGTCTTCTTAGCTTAGAGTCTAGAGCTTAGAGTAGAGATAAAGAAAGATGAAGCTTAGCTTAGAGAAAGATTAGAGCTTCCTTTCTTCTCTCTTCTTTCTTCCTTCTTCTTCTTCTGTCTTCTGTCTTCCTCAGGAGTCTCGGCCTAACTCTGACTCAGTCATTACTTCTTCTATCTGGTTTTCTTTTCTGTAACCGCTCTGCCTACGTTCTGGCCGCTCTGATTCTTCTGACCGACCGAGTGACTGCCCGGCTGACTGAATTCTCCGTTCTCCTAACTCGGACCGCTTTCACCCGGTTATATATACCTTCAGGTTTGCGGGTGCCTACAGGTGCGTCACATACATATCAGGTGGAACTTATGGCTTCCAGCTAGCTGCAACAGCCCTTCCTAATTAGGGCTCCTTCATATTCCTTCCCTTTAGTTTAAAAAGGTGCTTTTGTTCTATTTCTCTATTTTATTTTCTCTATTTTTCTTTTTCTTGTCCCTACCTAGCTTTCACCTTTATTTTTGAAAGGGTGATATTTGAGCCCTTTTTGAGAAGGTGCTGCGGCTTTTAAGGAAGCCTAATGCTGAGGAGCAGCTAACGCACTTAGTTAAGCACAATTGCATAAGTGGCTTTGACTTTTTTTTTTTTTTTTTCTTTTTTCTTTTTCTTTATGGCTTTCTTGCCAAAGCTCAATGGCTTTTTTTTGCATGGTTTTTACCATGCTATTTAATTCTCTATTTTCTTTTAAGCTCATGGCTTTTTTCTTTATACTAAAGCTCAAGGCTTTTTCTCTATATTTTTTATGGCTTTTCGCCGGCTACTCTGCTTCAGCTTAATTCTTAACTGGCCTCAACTGAGTTCAGAGGCTATGCTCTCTTGTTTCTACTCTTTTTGCTGGTCTCAATGAGTCTGGCTTCTTCATTTTTTATGGCTTTTGGCCTGGCTCGGCTTTTTTTCCGGCTACTCTGCTTCAGCTTAATTCTTAACTGGCCTCAACTAAGTCGGCTTTTGGCCGGCTCGCTTCGGCTTTTCGCTGGCTACTCTGCTTCGGCTTTTGGCCGGCTACTCTGCTTCGGCTTAATTCTTAACTGGCCTCAACTGAGTCAGAGGCTATGCTTTTTCATTGCTCTTATTTCTTAGCTTTTCTTCTCTGCTCTGCCCTGCCGAGCCCCGGACGGACCACCATTTGTAAGCTGCCTGTCACGGCCCAGCCACGGCGCCGCCCACGGGAGGAAAATTCTCGGAGGCAGAGTATAGCTTTTACTACTTTTACTTCTACTTTCTTAGAGCTTTTTTAGAGAGAGAAAGAAAGATTTTTAGAGAGAATGATTAAGAACGAGCTTTTCTTCTTGTTCTTTATTCTTAGCTTAGAGTAAGAAAGATAAAGAAAGATCTTAGAGAGAAAGAAAGATATAGAGAGCTTAGCTTAGAGAAAGATTAGAGCTTCTTTCTTCTCTTTCTTTCTTCTTTCTTCCTTCTTCTTTCTTCTGTCTTCTTCTTCCTCAGGAGCCTCGGCCTAACTCTGACCAGTCATTACTTCTTCTATCTGGTTTCTCTTTACTGTCTTCTATCTGGTTTCCGCTTCTGTAACCGCTCTGCCTACGTTCTGGCCGCTCTGATTCTTCTGACCGACCGAGTGACTGCCCGACTGACTGAATGAAATTCGTTCTCCTAACTCAGACCGCTTTCACCCCGGTTATATACCTTCAGGTTTGCGGGGTGCCTACAGGTGCGTCACATACATATCAGGTGGAACCCATGGCTTCCAGCTAGCTACAACAGCCCTTCCTAATTAGGGCTCCTTCACCCCCCACACACACACCACCGACCGCCCGTAACCGTGATGTGATGGGGAGGACTGATCAGTTGAAAGGGAGCCCAGGCCTTGAGGAGGCAATTAATAGATAACACAGGGAACTGCTCCGGAGACCCGAGGAGGAAAGGATGTCCATGCCTGCAGGAGTATAGAGAGGACACCCACCAGGCATGCTTCCGGGGAAAGAAGGGTTGGGGGTTAGGGCGCTAGAGCCCAGAAGAAGGCAGAGAGGTAGGAACCCCAGGAGAGAGAGCACCCGAGGGGCTGCCCCTGTGGAGGTGGGACAGACACTCCGGGCTTGGGGTCAGTTGGAACAAAAAGCCGCCCGTGATGCTCCCCTTAGGTGCTCTGGAGGCGACTGGGGGCAAGAGAGGGCAGGAGGGTTCCTACCCCATCCAACAGTCTGGCGACCAGAGGACAGGGCACCTGCGGGACTGTCCATCAGAAAGTTTGGGGTAGAGAATGGACCAGGGGAGGAGCTAAGACGAAGGGGGACGTCGTGGCTTCTCCCTTCAGGAAGAGAAGTGGAGGGCTCGGAGAGGGGTTCGACGCGCGCCCACTGCTCTTAGGGGTCCGCGGAGAAGGTGCCCTGCGCCGGGGCTCTCAGCAAATGAAGTGGGTGCAGTGGCTGCAGGAGGTGGGCT
>CM046674.1:25281790-25316001 GCA_025594165.1 Tamias sibiricus
ACCACATCTAGGGAGTCTTGTATATAGCACGGGATATCTGAAGAACTCGCTTTATTGAACAAGCATTGACTTGTTAGGCCTAGAACTAACCAATCAGCAAGCAAGGCGGTTTCAGCCTCTCACGCTACGTCATAGCCACACCCTTGGTTTAGCCCCCGGTCCTTTAAGGTGTGGTAAGCAGTCAAATCTTTATCCTTGGCAGACATAGTCCCAACAGGAAGGTTTTCTTGATAAGGGTGAGGGAGGGTTCTGAAGGAATTAACATTTCAATCCCCCAGTGCACAGTCTCCAACTTTCTGGGACCCCCCACTCATAATTTACCTCTTTGATTGGACCTGACTAGATTTACCTATGTATACTGACTGATTGTCTAATTCTGGCTTCATAACTACACTCTCTATTTTAAGCTTCCAATGCATCTCTGTTCACAGAAGTCACATTCAAAATTTGAGAACTCTGGCTTCCCTGATCTTATGGAGTGTGAAAGTCCTGGCACCCTTCTTTTTATGCCAGAGGTGAGTGAATATACTTTTCAAGTAATGTATCTCCTCAGCGGGACAAAATGGAGAAAGTTTTCAACCAGGAAGTGCCAAAAAATGGACCACTTTTTTCTGAGTGGATGCAGGTCTGAGATCCATGCAATCCAGATGTCAGCAAAATAAAGAAATCTGGAGTCCAGGAGGTGGGAGGCTCCCTCACTTCAAATCTCTCAACAGTGTATATTTTAGAATATAAAATAAATTAAAGGCAAACTTCTTACTTTTTAATTTTGGTCTTGGACCTAATGGCCAGGCTGTGATACCCATGGGATACCATGAGAATTACTACCTATCATATGCATAGATCCAAACTTCCATTGAAATTAGGAGAAGAGACAATCAGCACCTGTAGAGCATCTGCTTTTTTTTTTTTTTTTTTAATTCTGTACAACACGTGAGATTGAATCTTTGCATCCTGCTTCTATTGTTATGGGGCCAGGCTATATAGGGACAATGACCAAAGAGACTTCATTTTACCTGAGACACCATATTGTGTAAGAAATGTCTCTCCCTAGGAAACAACATAAAAGGTATATGTTATCTCTCACTGGATAATAAGGCACTTTAAAGCTTATTTGCTCGTCATTGGGTGGTCATTAGTTTAGGCTGGACTCAGCTGGGGTGCTTCTGCTGCATGTGGTTAGCTGATGATTGATGAGATTGCTGTGCTTCAGAGGGTTAGCTCTTTTTTGGGGCCTCTTTATTCTACACAGATTATCTCATCTTCCAGTAGCCTAATGTGGGTATATTTTCATGGGAATGGAGGGTTCTGAAAGCAAAGCAAAAATATTGAAGAACTCTATGTGTGTGTGGGTGTGTGGGTGTGTTTCTAGGGATTGAACTCAGAGGTGTTTTACCACTGATCTATCTCCCAGAATTATTATTATTTATTTATTTATTTTTTTGAATTTTGACAGAGAGTCTCCACAAGTTTATGAAGTTGGCCTGAATGTTGCTGTCTTCCAGCTTCAGCTTTCACAACATCTTGGCATGCACTAAAAAAAAAAAAAAAATAATATATATATTACACACACACACACACACACACACACATATGGTTAGTTAGTTTACACTAAATATATATATGGTTAGTTAGTTTTACACAATGCCTTTATTTACTTTTACATGGGGGGAAGGATCAAACCCAGGTAACACACATGCTAGGCAAGCTCTCTACTGCTGAGCCACAACCCCAGCCCACAGAAGTGCACTTTTGCACTTAGCCAATTTAAAGCTTTTTAGGTCTATGTAAAGACTAAAACACTTTAACAGACAAAGTTTTTTAATTTTTTCTTTGTAGTACAAGATATTGAACCCAGAGTAACTTTACCATTAAACTACATAAACAGACTTTGTTTTTTTTTGGAGACTGTCCCACGTTGCTTAAGGCCTCACTAAATTTCAGTATTAGCTTTGAACTTGGAATCCTCCTGCCTCAGTCTCTCAAGCCACTGGGATTAGAGGTGTGCATAACAATGTCTGACCCTACTAACAGTTTTATAAGAGCCATAACAAGGAGAATCCAAATCCGAGCAATGGGAGACACATTTGACATTCAACAGTAGCACGAGTAAAAGCAAATTATAAAACTCATGGATTCAAGGAAGGATGAAGAATTGTTGATATTTTGGCACTCATTATCACTTGGCATTTTATTATTGATGAGTTTTTAAACACATCTGTTCAGTGTAAAGAAATATGTTGAAAACCTCACAACACCTAAGCAGCTTGTCTGGGATTCAGGATCAACTCAGTCTGACTCCAAACCCAAAACACTTCCACTAGAGCACATGGCTCCTTGAAAAGTTCTTATTCCTTCAGAGTTTGGACAGGAACACTTTTTAAAAAATAGGATTTGTGTCCATTTAGTAATCTTCCCAATGGGTGTTATGAACAATGCCTCTAGGAAGTACTTGGAATAACTTTGAGAAGTGTCTGAGGAAAGATTTGAGTAAATAATAAACCAACAATGTATTTCTAATTTTTTCTTCACAGGAGAAATTTGAAAATATGCATAATGGATCCCACTGGCATGGTGATAAGCATTGTGCATTTATTGAAAGTGCAGTAAAAAGATCTGCCCTATGCTAAAAAGAAGACTAAAAATAAACCCATAAAGGAAACTGCACAAGTGTAGAGATTAAAGGAAAAAGTTTAAAACCAGATATAAAATTATCTAATAATTCTTCTTTAATGGTACCATCAGGGATTACCTCTCAAAAGAAAATGAAGACCCATGCTACTTTATTTAATACAGAAGCATTTGTAATACCTCAAAGTAAACAGGGATTTTATGACTGAAGCATATATTTACTGATAGAATATACTATTTAAATTAATGCAAATTTGTTATTAGATAATTATCTCCATTTATGAACTGTAGTTAACATAGCTATTTTAGAAGGCTTCCTTTTACATATAGGATAAAAAAAACAGTTGTGTTGCTCAAATTAGAGGGTCCTCCTGGGATGTCTTCTCTAGGAACTTGCTTTTTAATGGTGAGAAAATGACATTTTCTGAGATGTTACATGCACTATATTCAGGAACAATTTTGACTTCAGGAGTTTAGATGAAAATTTATTAATAATTCTGTTTGTGGTTCCTTCTCGGTATGCTGCTGAGTTGTCATTTCACATCCAGAAACCCGTGTTTTTTCATCTCTACAAAAGGGATGATTTTAGAGGACCCAGTTGGATAATATTTTTCATGGTGACTATAAATACAAATATGTGCTGTGGCTCTAAAGCTGACAGAACACCTGGAAGACACAGTACAGATATTGTTTAACCATTATCTGCCATATTATATTAATTTTAATTGAAAAGCTTGTGATAACATTTTCACTATAGTCACACATGTCATCCAAATGCCAAATTAAAGAGGTTGAGTCTTCCTTGTCAGAGTTCTAGATTCCAATTATCTGGTGATTGAAGGTGCTGAACAAATTATATGCTTCTCATTTTCTTCCCCTTAATTTGTGTCACCCAGAAAGAAATTCTCTGTTCCATGCCTCTATAACCCATGTTCACCTGCTTACAAAACTATGTAGAAACCTGATGTAACTCAATCTATCATTATGATTTGTAATGAAGGATTAAGGTTATTTCTGACTTGTATTTTGGTTCTTGTTATAAACTGAATTAGGACTTCCCTGGGTCATGAAATGGGAGTCTCATTACCATGAGATATAAAAGAAAGTTTTCTTTGTGTTTTACTATGTAACATATATAAACACAAACCCTACTTTTTTGAATAAGTGTCACTAACCAAGTCTTAACATACTAAGAAATGTTGCATGGATCATTTGGTCTCCTAGACTTGTTTTTGTCTTTCCAATGAGACACAACTGAATATAGTTCCCTGCTCAGCACCTTATTAATTGTGGGGCTTTTGTCATAGGAGAAAAAAAAACAACATGGCCTTGTCATTAGGTCTAAAGGCAAACTGTAAATTAAGAAGTTTGCCTTTAATGCATTTAAGCAATAGAATCAAATCTGTGGATAGATCTGAAGACACGAGACCCTAAGTCCTGGGACTTAATCTTCTTTTGTTTGTTGACTGATGCCTGGAATGGAAATGGACCTGTGGCCAGCATTAGGTGGAAACTACTGGTCTACTTCTGAATACTTCCTCATTGGAGCTCTCTGCTCTCACTTAAGGCAGTATCTCTAGTGTTCTTTGGAACTGAGGTGAATTATTGGTAAGGTACACTATCCTTCACCTTTATCATAAAAATGAGGGTATGAAACCTTCATCTTCTTGAGATTAGTAGAGATAAAGCTCTCAAATCTGGAATGGTGGTGCTGTGAATTGAGATAAGCTAAAAGATTGACATAGAGAGTCAGTTTTTAGTGTGTAGCTCCATATAATACCTATACCTCATTAGTAATACTCTATGATCAATTAATGATAATATTTTTGGGGATATTGTGTTATGTCATTAAAATTTGTGTCCTTTATGTTTTAATTTGAATTTCAAAAAATTTTAATTACCCTCATGCTTCAAGTACTATTTTCATGGGAGATTGCTGCTTTAGGGGGTTGTTTCCCGGTTCAAAGCACAATCTATCTCCTTACAAGACCAGAGAGCAGAAAAGTTAAATGAAGTTTTACAGTAATTGTCATTATATTATTTCCATTCATGGATAAAATACAGACATACATATTCCATAAATTGCAATAAATGTATATGCAATGGTAAATGCAAATGTCCTCCTCAATAGGTTGGATGCCAATGCTACCAGGAAACCTTTTCTTTCAATTAGGTGTGGCCTGACACTCTGCATTTCAACTCCCATCATCTGCAAGACAAAAAAACTACCACAAATACTTGTCATTCTTACTTCATTTATTCCTGCCTTTCATATCATCTTTCACTCTAAAATTCACTGGCTCAGTCTGAAGGGATAAGAACTTAACTCCTATCAAATCAAGAGCACTTAGGTAAAGAGGTCTGCTTGTGTTAAACATGTAATTATATAGTAGCACAATTCCTGCTTTTTTGAATAATTTTCACTTTCCAAGTCAGAAGAGAATAAGAAATGTTGCATTAGCCTTTTATTCTGGTGGAGGTGTTTTGGCTTTGGAATGAGATACAGTTCATCCTGTGTCTATCTGCTTCATAGGTGTGGGAGGAAATAGATATTATACCTGACCATTTGGCCTAAGGCCAGATTGCCAAATAAGATGTTTGCATTTCACGTATTTAAACAAAAGAGTCAGTGCTGTGGATAGATCTGAAGTTATGTATCCTCCATCTGGAATCCCGTCTTTCTGTGTTTCCTGTTGTGATATCTGCAATGGAAGAGGACTTGTGACCAACATCAAGTGGGAAGACTTATCTACTTTGGGACACTTCCTGGTTAAAGGTTTCTGTTCTCACTCATGACAATGTCTCCTCCAATCCTTGGGCCTAAGGAGAAATATTTATAAGAAACTACATCCTTTACCTCTAGCCTATAAAGGAAGGGATCAGGCCCTGTACCTGCCTGAGGTCAGGGGAGCCATAACTCTTAAATACGGAATGTGGCTGTTGTGACCCGAGATACACTGGAGGCTTTATATACAGTGACTTTTGGAATGTAGTTCCAAATATACATAAAAAAAATTATATAACTTGCCGGGCATGGTGGCTCACGCTGTAAATCCCAGCACTTTGGGAGGCTGAGGCAGGAGGATCGCGGGGTTCAAAGCCAGCCTCAGCAATGGTGAGGCACTTAGCAACTCAGTGAGACCCTGTCTCTAATAAAATACAAAAAAGGGCTGGGGATGTGGCCCAGTGGTTGAGTGCCCCTGAGAGTTTCAATTCCCGGTACCACAAAAAAAAAAATTATATAACTTTATATAGATACATATATTTCACTAGTAATATCATATTGGTCAAACAATGATAATATTCTGGATATATGGGCTTATATCATTGCAATCAATTTCATCTCTTTTAATTTTTTAATGTGAATACTAGAAAAATCTAAATTACACTTGTGCCCACATATTATTTTTATTGTAAATTGCTTATTTAGAGGTTTCTTCCCAGTAAAAACTCACTCCACTGAAGAAAAGAGGCAGAGAACTAAAATGAAATTATACATTGTCAATACATTATTTCCATTCATTAAATAATATACAGACAAGTATAATCCATACTTTGATTTTACCTTATTTACAGGGTTAAATGCAAATGTCCTGTTGGCTGGTCTAGATCTCTTCTTGTGAGGAAAACTAACCTTAAAGAATCTGTCATTTTTTGGCTCATTTGTTCCTGGATTGGGTATCATCTACTGTCACTCAAAAAGAAGGCTCACTGGGCTCAGACATAAGAGACAGGACCAGAATCCCTGTTTAATCAAAAGCACTTGGTGAGAATGGTCCAATCCCAGGCACAGCTAGTGAGGAGGGCATGGATGTCTGCAATCTGGTGAGGCCATTTTCTCCAGAATTCTTCCATTTTTGTCTTGGAGCATTAAACTTCTCCCCCAGGTTTAGGTGTCTTAGTTTGCTCTACATTAAATAAATGCTTCCTTGTATTTGTTCTACATCACCCTTTGCCTGAGAAACCCTTTTAGGGTTATTGCAGCATCTTTCTGCATCATGGGTCCAAGGTTTTCTCTCCTGGCCCACTCTGAGAATCAGGTTCTAGACCTCTCTGTTATGAAGACAGCATCCACCTCTGTAATCTCACAGCTTGGATTTAGTTTTCCCTTCATTTTTCGCCCTTGATAATCTCCTCATTTTCTTGTGAACCCAATTATATACTTAAAAATACAGAAGTTTATCACATTTGTGATAGCATTTTGAGAAAACTAGAGAATCTCAGAGGACAGCAGTGCCCTGCTCCAGACTAGCATTGCATACACAACTCCAATGCCACCTCTACTCACCAGGGATGTCTTTGCTTTTCCCTGGAGATTCAAGGCAACCACCAAACCTTGGTGAGTGCCAAGTCATATTTCAGACCCTCCCTCACTCAAGTGCTTTCTTCTCCTGGTCTAAACCCAGTGCACCAGGGTGGTCAATTGACCGCCATGTCACAGAGTAAAAATGTGCCATTTTTTTACCAAACTTAACTCTTTTGGTCTAAAAGTGGGGTTGAAGGGGAAACAAACAAAATTTTCAGACAAGAGTTTCCAAATTCCAGGCCAAAAGGGAATGAAGCAGACCCAGGTGGGAATGGACTGGGACAATAGGTGAACATGTGTGTGCAGTCTATACAACAGCTGCTCTCAGTTCCAAATGATTGCCCTAACATCCAAGGGAGACTATGTCTCAGCAAAGTAGAAGTTAGAAATTCAGATGTATGTGAAACCTCCCAGTTCTAAAATGCTGACATCTAATTCACACAATGTTTTAAGCTATCCTAGGGGATCAACAAGTCCTTAGGTGCCATGGCTTTGGAGAGCCTATTTGCAAACGCAGAGACCACAGAGGTCATGTTATACCTTATCAAAATAGGTTGGGCATGCCTGGCTAGAGTCAAGGGTCTCAAACCAGATGCAAGGACCAGGTAACCAGTCACTTGGTGCCTTTCTTGATTCTACCCAGAAGACACAACGGACAATTTAATCCAGGATCTGAGAGGCACCCCAACTTTCAGAGGAGGATGCAGCTCAGGGGATACCACAGTTGCTTTTCTAGGGGAGACATCGTCTGCAGAGGAGGCAGCCACCTGGGGAGACCTCTGCAAAGCAGGAAAAGAAGCAAAACTTCACTGTGAGATGAGGAAGGGCAATGAGCAGGAAAAGGCGCAAGAAAGGGTCCACCTAAGGGTGTCTGGAGGCTCAAGCAGGTTGGGCCATGCCGAGATAGATTTAGGAGACCCCTTTCCATTCTGCGGTTGCTGGGAAGGGACAAGGATGGATGCATTTCCTCGACTTTTAGGGCCTCCAGCTCCTCGTGGCCTTTCCTGGATGGAGCATCACTGTTCCATACACATACACCCCCTAAAAGGACCCTTTTGTGGTGAAAATTCCTAGCCTGGGAGGTCACTCTCACAGGCGGGATTCCTTTCACTCTAAACTTCTGTAAAGTCTTTTTCACCCTCTCTTCCCACAAACGACATCCCCAAATCCCTGGAGCCTATCTTGACACTGGAATCCCTGCTTCCCAAAGCCCCTGAAAAGGCAGAAGGAGGCATGTGAGCCAGAGGGGCCCTGCCACCAGCTAGTTCTCCCACAGTCACCTGCTTCCTTTGCCCTCTGCGCCAGGTGCAATTTCCAGCCACAGGGGGTGCCCAAGAGACTTCTGCCTTGGCAAAGTGGGTTTAGATGGGAATTTGTCTGTGACCTGCGTCTTCCAGTTCCTGAGCAGGAGAGAAGGGACTGCGACCACCAGGTGGCAGAATAGGGGCGTGGGTGGGGCGTGAGCCTTTCCATAGGAGTGGGGGCAGAAAGCAGGCAAGAAACCTACCAGTAGAGATGCCCCTACTGCCCTCGGGGAAACAGAAGAAATAAAGACCCATGCAGAGGAAGGAGGACAGGGACCCTGAAGCGTGGCGGTGTTCCCTGGGGACTAGGAAGGTGAAAAGGACGTCCCAGGTCTGAAGGGACAGGGAGAAGAAAGCAACACTCCCCCCCCCCCCTGTAAGCTACCTGGTGCCGAAACCCGGGAGGAAATCTCTCGGAGGCAGAGTATAGCTTTTACTACTTTTACTTCTACTTTCTCAGAGCTTAGAGAGGGAAAGAAAGATTTTTAGAGAGAAAGATTAAAGCAAGCTTTTCTTCTTGTCTTCTTAGCTTAGAGTCTTAGCTTAGAGTAGAGAGTAAAGAAAGATAGAGCTTAGCTTAGAGAAAGATTAGAGCTTCTTTCTTCTCTCTTCTTTCTTCCTTCTTCTGTCTTCTGTCTTCTGTCTTCCTCAGGAGTCTCGGCCTAACTCTGACCAGTCATTACTTCTTCTATCTGGTTTCTTTTCTGTAACCGCTCTGCCTACGTTCTGGCCGCTCTGATTCTTCTGACCGACCGAGTGACTGCCCGGCTGACTGAATTCTCCGTTCTCCTAACTCGGACCGCTTTCACCCGGTTATATACCTTCAGGTTTGCGGGTGCCTACAGGTGCGTCACATACATATCAGGTGGAACTTATGGCTTCCAGCTAGCTGCAACAGCCCTTCCTAATTAGGGCTCCTTCATATTCCTTCCCTTTAGTTTAAAAAGGTGCTTTCTATTTTCTCTATTTTATTTTCTCTATTTTCTTTATTTTCCCTACCTAGCTTTTCACCTTTTATTTTTGAAAGGGTGGATATTTGAGCCCTTTTTGAGGAGGTGCTGCGGCTTTTAAGGAAGCCTACTGCTGAGGAGCAGCTAACGCACTTAGTTAAGCACAATTGCATAAGTGGCTTTGACTTTTTTTTTTTTTTTTTCTTCTTTATTTTTCTTTATGGCTTTCTTGCCAAAGCTCAATGACTTTTTTTTCTGCATGGTTTTTACCATGCTATTTAATTCTCTATTTTCTTTTAAGCTCATGGCTTTTTTCTTTATACTAAAGCTCAAGGCTTTTTCTCTATATTTTTTATGGCTTTTCGCCGGCTACTCTGCTTCAGCTTAATTCTTAACTGGCCTCAACTAAGTCAGAGGCTATGCTCTCTTGTTTCTACTCTTTTTGCTGGTCTCAACTGAGTCTGGCTTCTTCATTTTTTATGGCTTTTGGCCGGCTCGGCTTTTCGCCGGCTACTCTGCTTCAGCTTAATTCTTAACTGGCCTCAACTAAGTCGGCTTTTGGCCGGCTCGCTTCGGCTTTTCGCTGGCTACTCTGCTTCGGCTTTTGGCCGGCTACTCTGCTTCGGCTTAATTCTTAACTGGCCTCAACTGAGTCAGAGGCTATGCTTTTTCATTGCTCTTATTTCTTAGCTTTTCTTCTCTGCCTGCCGAGCCCCGGACGGACCACCATTTGTAAGCTGCCTGTCACGGCCAGCCACGGCGCCGCCACGGGAGGAAAATTCTCGGAGGCAGAGTATAGCTTTTACTACTTTTACTTCTACTTTCTTAGAGCTTAGAGAGAGAAAGAAAGATTTTTAGAGAGAAAGATTAGAACGAGCTTTTCTTCTTGTCTTCTTAGCTTAGAGTAAAGAAAGATAAAGAAAGATCTTAGAGAGAAAGAAAGATATAGAGCTTAGCTTAGAGAAAGATTAGAGCTTCTTTCTTCTCTCTTCTTTCTTCTTTCTTCCTTCTTCTTTCTTCTGTCTTCTGTCTTCCTCAGGAGCCTCGGCCTAACTCTGACCAGTCATTACTTCTTCTATCTGGTTTCTCTTCTGTCTTCTATCTGGTTTCCCTTCTGTAACCGCTCTGCCTATGTTCTGGCCGCTCTGATTCTGACCGACCGAGTGACTGCCCGACGGACCGAATGAATTCGTTCTCCTAACTCAGACCGCTTTCACCCGGTTATATACCTTCAGGTTTGCGGGTGCCTACAGGTGCGTCACATACATATCAGGTGGAACTTATGGCTTCCAGCTAGCTGCAACAGCCCTTCCTAATTAGGGCTCCTTCACCCCCCCACACACACACACCACCGCCGCAGTGATGTGATGGGGAGGACTGATCAGTTGAAAGGGAGCCCAGGCCCTTGAGGAGGCAATAATAGATAACACAGGGAACTGCTCCGGAGACAGAGGAGGAAAGGATGTCCCATGCCTGCAGGGAGATAGAGAGGACACCCACCAGGCATGCTTCCCGGGGAAAGAAGGGTTGGGGGTTAGGGCGCCTAGAGCCCAGAAGAAGGCAGAGAGGTAGGAACCCCAGGAGAGAGAGCACCCGAGGGGCTGCCCTGTGGAGGTGGGACAGACACTCCGGGCTTGGGGTCAGTGGACAAAAAGCGCCCGTGATGCTCCCCTTAGGTGCTCTGGAGGCGACTGGGGGCAAGAGAGGGCAGGAGGTTCCTCCCATCCAACAGTCTGGGACCAGAGGACAGGGCACCTGCGGGACTGTCCATCAGGAAGTTCGGGGTAGAATGGACCAGGGGAGAGCCTAAGACGAAGGGGACGTCGTGGCTTCTCCCTCAGGAGAATGGAGGGCTCGGAGAGGGGTTCGACGCGCGCCCACTGCTCTTAGGGGTCCGCGGGAAGGTGCCCTGCGCCGGGGCTCTCTCAGCAAATGAAGTGGGTGCAGTGGCTGCAGGAGGTGGGCTGCTTGAAGATGCGGGCGGTGAATTTGTGGTTCTTCACCTCCTGCGAGTTCTTTTGCCAGAGGGCACCTCTGCAGGGGAAGCGCACGTTGCACTCCTCGCCCATCATTCTGTGGCGGCCCCGCAGCAGGGTCAGCCATCTTTCTTGTGGTGAGCGGGAACCCAATAGGTGCCGGCCCTGGGGTCGCGGGACCTCGAGCTGCTGGGCCCCTAAGGCGCGGGAGGCGGCAGACACTGCCTGCGTGGGCCACAGGTGCTTCCCCTGCTCCAGCTCTGACAGCGGTCCCTTTGGTGTGTGGAGCTGGGCTGTCACTTGCTTAGCTGGGGCCATTGGTCCAGCTGCACTTGGCACTGCTGTCCCCAGCTGGGAGGAGAGGGTTGCAGATCCCTCCTCGGGCTCCGCCTCCCTCATTTGCATCGCGCACAGACCTCTCCTAGCGCCACCAACCTCTTTACATATTTGCACCCCTGAGGCTGCCCGCCTCCCAGCAAAATGTTAGCCTCAGGGCTGTGGCGCTGGGACCACAGCCTACTTTCCTCAGATCCAAGCCGAGCCCCCTACCCAGTCTTTGGTTCAGGTTTGCTTTAAAAATATGAGCAACTTGGTGCTTGTCCCTAGGGAGTAAGGACAGGGGGATTCGGAGGGGGGAGAAGGGGGAGCAAAAGACCCAGCAGATTCCACCCTTGCTTCTGCAGAGATACTGGTACCCATCCACCCCCCATGCATCCCATTGTTCATTCTGCAGGCCTCTCCTGGAGGGATGGGCTCTCTGTGTCACTCATCTGGAAAGGCCTGTGGTTCCATGACCTTACACACACATACACCCACATGTTCTGCAGAGGTAGGGGTGGTTCTGATGCTTGCTGCCCCATCAGTTAATTCTTTGTTTTCCTGAAGTTTTCTCTGGTGGGTTGGGTCCAGTTTCTTTCATGATGGTCTCCGAATTGAACCTCTCTGTCCCAGGACCTTTCTGTATCTCCAAGACTGCGGGCATCAGTCTAAGGGGTCATGCAGATGAAAATTATCTGAGAAAAGACATGAATGAAATTCACATCTCCGATTTTCAGACTCTGGGTCTGAACATTAGCCCATGTATTTCCTTGGTGCATCAACTAGCTTGTCTTCAGCTGTGTTTGCCACAGTCTCTGATGTCTAGGGTGCACTTTCTGATTTTCCATGGGAGGAACAAGAACTGGAGGAAGCAGTAGGGCCAGAGGAGTGAGGAGAATAAGAAAATGAGAGGCTTAGGAATTGAAGGCTTTTGGGAGACCAAGATCCCCAGGCCTCAGCACAGGTTCTTTTTATTTTAATAACAACAACTACCAGGCACGGGGGGTGTACACTTGTAATCCCAGAGACTCTGGAGGCTGAGGCAGGAGGATCGCAAGTTTGAAGCCAGCCTAAGAAACTTAGCAAGACCCTGTCTCAACATAAAAAAAAAAAAAAAAAAATGAATGTTCAATGTTCAATACAGCACCAGAATTTATTTCTCCTGTTACATAGTACCTATTGATCAATCTCTCCCCAATCCCTCCTTCCTCCTGCTCTTCCCAGACTTGGCTTCTCATATTCTGGATTTTGCATCATATTAGGGATGCTTATGTTTGCATTTTATTTTTTGGGTAACTGCATCTCACAGTTGTCTCATATTATGATGCAATTAGCCAAGGCTGCTTCACAGAAACATCAGAACACACAACCAATTTGGGAAGTCTGGCAGTGGGGGAACCACCTCCAACTGTCTGGGAACTGATGTTTCCCTGCAATACCTCAACTGAGGTATTTATGCAAAAAAAAAATGCAATATCAACTCAATTGTTTGAAACAGAAGTGAAAACTAATTATCTCACACAATGAGAACTTCCAAGGAAGCACCTCTCCAGTGTTAGTACATTCAGCAGTTCAAAGTCATCATGGAAAAGCTTTCCCATCATCTTCTGCCAACATTGCTGTGTCCCCCATGGTCTCAAGATGCTAGCATCCTAGGCATCACTGTGGGTCACTCTAAAAATCACTACACTATTTTTAGCTCTTTACCATAAAGAGATGTAACCTATTTTTCCGTGCAATCAGGCTTAGCCACATGACTGGCTTTGGTCAATGGTACAATAGCAATAGAGGCATGAAGATATACTGGAAAGTGCTTGCATATTGGGAATTTGTTCATCTTTTTCTATACTTTGGAACCCTGAGACACCATGTGACCAAGCTTGGACTGGCTTGCTGATGGAGCAGAAATGGGTCATCCTTTCTTTGGCCCCTTTGACCAACCAGATTGTCAACTGTCATACAGGTGAGTGAGGCCATGTGCCACCTTCCAGCTCCAGGTAAGCCAGCCCAGATCAGAGGAGCCACCTGGCCAACCCACACAGACATAAGGTAAATGTTTTTTGTATTCAGTCACTAAATTGGGGAGGGGTTTCTGAAGTAGCCAAAGCTCATGGATAGAATCATGTGCAGACACAGAAACTCAAAGTAACAGGAAAGGGGCCATCTTGACACTGTATCTGTTTCAGTTGTGAGGAATGTTAACTTATAGAACATCAGGGGCAACCCAATCACACGACTATTCCTAAACCCATCACTTCCAAAGGGAATAGAATTACCACAATTGGCTTGGAAAAGCACTGGGGCCATGCAGAGAAGGGTACACCATCCCCAAGTGGGGGCTCTGCTGAGAAAGCAGAAGATATTTTGGGGGGGCTTTACCCCACATTTAGGGGACCATCTGTGAAGGGGTGATGGGTTTACCATAGGCATGTAATTGGAAGCCCCCAGTAATGACATTTTCTGATTCTCTACATTCTTCTGATTTCCAGCTGTGCCAAGTGGCTGAGGGATGCTGCACTGTGGAATTAAGATGATCAATCAGAATTTCCCCTGGATATTTGGAATTGAGACTATATGATAGCGTATTTGGAGCATGGAGATTGTGTCAGGGACACTGGGGGAAGTGGGGAGCCCTACACTTCTACATTCAAAAATATATTTCACAAATCGGGTGGGGGTGGGGAGAGAGAGAGAGAGAGAGAGAGAGAGAGAGAGAGAGAGAGAGAGACCCGATTAATATTTTTCATATTCTAGATCTGGGGGCTGTGTTGCTCTGTTAGCTTGGTGTGCCTTTAAAATTCTTAAAGTAATTTCTCCTTCATGTGCTCTAAGTTAGCCCTAATGGGCTTTTGTCATTTATAGCAAGAGATTCGAACACCTTTCTCATGAAGAGATGCTCAAACCCATAAGTTAAAATTACACTAAGGTTTCATTTATCACTTATCAGGTGGGCAAAAATAGAAAAGTCTGCCAACTTTTCTCTTGCTAAAGGCAGTAAAGAAACAGGCATTGTCACTATGGGTGTGAGCACAAAATGTTATGGTCCCTGGGGAGGGCACGCTGGCAGCCTGGTAAACCTTTGATGTGCTCTTAGCCTTTGACCTAGCATCTCTTGTCCCAGGTCTTTATTCTACAGACACACTGAGATGGGGAGGAGGTGACTGGAAGGCAGGTCATTTATAGCAGAATCGTTTTTTGTTGTAAAAGTTTGGACAGAAACTATGTATTCTCCCACAAGAGAACGGTTAAGTTAACATTCTCCATCCTTGTATGGAGCATGGGATAGCTGTCATGACAAATGAGCTCTCTAGGTTCTACTATGGCAGAACTCCAGGAACAGTAGGGGAAAACATAGGGTGCACAATCGGGTACATCATATAACACCTTTTGTGTAACAAAAGGGGAAAGAAGAGTATGTATTCCCATTTTCTTATTTTTATTTTTTTAAAACATTCTTCTTTTTTCCACCTTAATTAATTTATCTATTTATATGCTGAGGATTGAACCCAGCACCTCACACATGGTAGGTAAAGCTCTACCACTGAGCCACAACCCCAGCTCCCATTCTCTTATTTCTGGATAATTAAGTTTAATAAAATGAATATAGACAGATGAACAAGAAACTAATAAATGAACAATGATGTTTGATACTAGGGATAGAGAGAATGGTTGGGATGGAGACATACTCCCCAGTGAAAACCTTTTAATATTATTGTGACATTTTGCAAATGTGAACAATTTGCTATTGTAAAAATGAAAAAAAGGTTATTTTCAATTAAAAAGGAAAAACTTATTTCAATTAAAATATTATATCATTATTATGTCATTCTATTGTATTCAATTTTCAGAGGGATTCAGGGAGGCAGGAAAAAATAGGCTGTTAGTTAATACCTTGACATTCTTTAAAAAAAAAAAAAAAAAAGGAAAGAAAGACAAACAACATTCAAACCTGGAGTGTACTGATAAAATCCAAAAGAGAAAAAACATGCAACAAATATCACTTCACTGAATAGTTTCTCTTGTGTTCTGCACTTGGTTCTATAGTTGTTTGTCAAAGATTTCCATGTTCAGGCCACAGTACATCTGGAAGCAGTTTTAAGGATGGAAATTCTGCTTGTCCAGCTGAAGATTAAGGTGATCAGCCAAGCATACAAAGGAATTTCAGGACAAAGAGAGATGTTATATTAAAAATGTCTTTTTAACCTGCAGGGATCTGGTGGCTTCTTAGAGAAGTGACAAAATCTGGTGGCTTCTTAGAGAAGTGACAAAATGCATACTACCTATGAAGTCCTCATGTGTTCTTGCCATTGGCACTCTCTCATTATAAGCAAGAGTAAGTAAAGATGGCTTCGGGAGGTGATAAGCTGACACCTTTTCACAAGTGTGGGTGGCAAGGTTCTATTAGCCCAGGGAGCCCAATCTCATTCAGTTCTGAGGAGCATGGACTCAGTCAGACTGAGGTTTGGAACACAATTCTCCTGCTTTGGATACAGAGTGATTTGGGGCACACACTTAATCCCTCTGGCCCTGTTTCTTTATGTGTAGAAGGGCATATTGATATTACCTCTCTGTAGGATTATCATGGGGATTAAATAAGTTAGTAAAAGGAAAAACTTCTGAAGAATGCATACTACCTATGAAGTCCTCCATAAGTGTCAGTACTGTAAGAAACAATGATAATTTTTATTATTACATAACTTCAAACTAAATAGACTTGGCAAGTATCAAACTAAATAGGAGAGATGGCAAGATTGTTTTCCCTTCCTTTCCCTCAACCAATTTAGTGTAAGCCCATTAAATGAAGATAGAGGAGAAATCTCTACACAGTGATGCGCACTAATAAGATGATGAATACAGTGTCAGGGACTATGAAGTGTTTCATTCACCCTGAGAATGCAAACCCAGTAACCAAGATAGGAGACCTGTACCCTCCTGGAAGCCCTATGTTGCCTAGGAAGATGGATGTAATGAACAGAATGCTCTTGTCCCCTCCCATATTCTCATGTTGAAACCCTAACTCCCAGTGTGATGGTGTTTACAGTTGAGGTTTTCAGTAGCTAGTGAGGTTTAGATGAGGTCTTGAGGGTGTGGCCTCCATGGTAGGATTAGTGTCCTTGGAAGAGGAAGAAGAGAGCAGAACTCTTTTTATCTCTGTCCTGCAAGGGTACAACAAGAAGGCAGCCATCTGCAGGCCAGGAAGTCAGTCCTCACCACACACTGGATTTGCTGACACCTTGATCTTGGACTTCCAGCCTCCAGAACTTTAGGAAATGAATGTCTGCTATTTAAGCCACACAGTCTATGGTATTTTGTTATAGCAGCTAAAACTGATTAATACAATAGTAAATACACACAATGATGCTTTGGAAATGCAATGGATCAGGTCAGTTCAGTCTGCCAAAGGATGACAGGTGAGGGGCTTCTAACATAAACTCTAGGAAGCAGGAAAGACTTAGAAGCAGAGATGGACCTGCAGATCCCCACTTTACCCAGTGATTGCACCATCTCTCGCACAGAGAAAAAACAGTGGTTGTAGTAACAGCTGTGGTAATAATGAACTAGTAATAAATATGGAAAGAGATCAGATGAATTGAGGCTGGTTCTCAACATGCTACAAGCATCTGTTCATTTAATTCTATCAACTTCTTTGCAGATATGCTCTGCATCTGCAAGATTCTAGCCAACTCAATTCGCTCACCCCAGTCCTACCTATCCAATCCTACCTTTATTTTAAAAGTTGCTATTTTTTTTTTTTTTTTTTTTTTTTTTTTTTTTTTTGGTACCCGGGGATTGAACTAAGGGGCACTCGACCACTGGGCAACATCCCCAGCCCTTTTTTGTATTTTTTTTGTGGTACCGGGGATTGAACTCAGGGGCACTCGACCACTGGGTCACATCCCCAGCCCTTTTTTTTTTTTTTTTTTTGTATTTTATTTAGAGACAGGGTCTCACTGAGCTGCTAAGTGCCTCGCCATTGCTGAGGCTGGCTTTGAACTCGTGATCCTCCTGCCTCAGCCTCCCAAAGTGCTGGGATTACAGGCGTGCGCCACCACGCCCGGCTTTTTTTTGTATTTTTATTAGAGACAGGGTCTCACTGAGTTACTAAGTGCCTTACCATTGCTGAGGCTGGCTTTGAACTCGTGATCCTCCTGCCTCAGCCTCCCAAAGTGCTGGGATTACAGGCGTGCGCCACCGCGCCCGGCTTAAAAGTTGGTATTTTTTCTTAGCTTTTTCATGTTTTGGCATTAGTTGTTATTTTTAAAAATATTGAATTGAAATGATATTTATCTTGCTTGTTGATTCCCTGGCAGCTCTTTAAAATTGCACTCAAGCCAGGCGCGGTGGCACACGCCTGTAATCCCAGCACTTTGGGAGGCTGAGGCAGGAGGATCACGAGTTCAAAGCCAGCCTCAGCAATGGCGAGGCACTTAGCAACTCAGTGAGACCCTGTCTCTAAACAAAATACCAAAAGGGCTGGGGATGTGACCCAGTGGACGAGTGCCCTGAGTTCAATCCCTGGTACCACAAAAAAAAAAAAAAAAAATTGCACTCAAGGCAAGTGCCTTATTTTCCTAGCTGAGGAAGGCCAAGTGAGGCACATTTAGGGCAGGTGCCATCTAGCCCTCAATTCAGGATTTCTATGCAGAAGGCATTTCCAGTTGCTTCTTTGCAGACAGGATCATGAGAGGAAAGACAAATATAAAGCATCTTTAAATTAAACTCAGGGGCACTTGGCCACTGAGCCATCACCCCCAGCTCTATTTTGTATTTTATTTAAAGATAGGATCTCACTGAGTTGCTTAATATCTTGCTAAATTGTTGAGGCTGGTTTGAAATTTTGATCCTCTGGTATCAGCCTCCCATGCCGCTGGGATTACAGGTGTGCACCACTTTGCACAGCAACTCCTTGAATGTTGTTTCCCAAAATGAGGGCCCATGCAACAATGTTTTTTTAATTATATTTTTTATTTTAATTAGGTATATATGACAGCAGAATGTATTTGATTTGTGGTACACAATTGCAGCACAACTTTTCATTTCTCTGGTTGTACATGATGTAGCATCACACCATATGTGCAGTCATACACGTACCTAGGGTAAAGATGTCCATCTTATTCCACCATCTTTCCTGTCCCCATGTCCCCTCCCTTCCTTCCCATCCTTTTACCTAATCAAAATTTCTCTATTTTCCCCATGCCCTTCCCCTCCCCACCATGGATCAGCATTCACTTATCAGAGGGAACATTTGGCTTTTGGTTACTTTGCTTAGCATGATATTATCCAACCCCATTCATTTACCTGAAAATGCCATAATTTTATTCTCTTTTAATGCCCAGTGATATTCCATTATGTATATATTCCAAGATTTCTTTATCCATTCATCTATTGAAGGGCATCTAAGTTGCTTCCACAGTTCAGCTATTGTGAATTGAGCTGCTATGAACATGGATGTGGCTGTGTTACTATAGTATGCTGACTTTAAGTCCTTTAGGACCAAGGAGAGGGATAGCTGGGTCAAATGGTGTTTCCATGCCAAATTATCTAAGAATCTCCATACTGATTTCCAGATTGTTTGCACCAATTTACAGTCCCGCCAGCAATTTAACATGGCCCCCAAATCTCCATGAATGTCACAATAGAGACTACTCCTTTAACTTGCTTAAGTTACTCTGAAAACCTGAAGGAAAAAGTTTCATATCTGTGCCAGTGGGTTTTTAAACACCTCTTCAACACTGAATGAATGGGCCTTCGACTTTCCTCTGAAACCCCTTGAAGGAAGAAGGCCCTGGAACTAGAATTATACAACAACAAGTCTTCCCTGGAGTCTGAGCCACAATTACTGGCCCAGTAGTACTGCTGGAAGGACCAGAGGACCATAAGGGGAACATGCCTCAGTGTGGACCTTTCATTTGTGCCTGTATGCCTTCATTTTTCAATTTCCTTGTCTATGATTTAGTCAAACAAGAGCATTCCCTGACCTGACTATTAGGCTTAATTGTGTTCATTGTTACACAACATTTTACCCACACGTACTTCCTGGTGGAGAAGAGGGTATGGAGAATTATTGTTTAATGGGCAAAACATTTCAGTTTTGTAACATGGAAAGAGTTCTAGAGATGGGTTGCACAATGACATAAATGTGTGTGACACCACTGAACTACACACTTAGAAATGGTTAAGATAGTGATTTTGTGTTCTGTATGTCACATCACAAGATGTTTTTTAAAACTTAATCTACTATGACAGATGCCAGACAGTGGATCCCTCTGAAGGCTGTGTTTCCTGGGAACGGGTATGTGGCACTTTTCTGGGGATCTGAGTCTTTTCTGTATCATTACCTAGTTGAAGATGCACAGGTATACATGTATGTAAAATCATCTGTCTTGCACTTAAAATGAGGGCAACTTATCATATCTGTTACACTGCAACAAAAAGGATTTTTCAAAAAGGCAGTTGCTTATCTTTCTGGTAGACTTTTCTTATGCAGAACTTCCCCCATCCTTACCAGATAAGGATATGTTTCCCAGGGTATGTCAAAAAGTAGCTGCTCTGGGGCTGGAGTGCAGAGTGCTTGCCTAGCATGTGTGAGGCACTGGGTTGGATCCTCAGCACCATGTAAAAATGAATAAATAAAGGTAATTTGTCCACCTACAACTAAAAAAATATTTTTAAAAATCTATACCAGCTGAGTTAGGATAAGTGGGTTCAAGTCCTGGCACTGCCAGTATCTAACACAGGACCTTGGAGAAGTTATTTAGGGTCTTTGTTCCCTAGAGTCCTCATCTGTCCCTAATACAGGGATCAGAGAGTAAAGATATGAACACAAGAAAAGTGGTTAGCACAGACTCTGGTTTGTTCTAAGTGTTTAACCAATATTCATTTTTTTCCTCTCCACATTTTTATTATCGTAAAAATATACATACATAAAATGTACAATCCCAGCATTTTAAATGTGTAGTTGATTCATATTGTTGGGCAACCAAACATCACCAACACCCATCTACAGGGATCTTCATCTTGCAAAATTGAAAACCTCCCTTCCTTTAGTTTCCAGTCCCCAACAACCACCAGCCTGTTTTCTGTCTCTGTGATCCTGATTACTGTAGGTACCACATATAAGTGGAATCACATGGTATTTGTCATTTTGTGATGGGCTAATTTCACTTTATATAATGTCGTAAAAGTTCACCCATGCCAGCTGTGGTAGTTCATGCCTGTAATCCCAGCAGCTCAGGAGGCTGAGGCAGGAGGAGTCCACATTCAAGGACAGCCTCTGTGACTTAGTGAGGCCCTAAGCAACTCAGGAAGTTCCTGTCTCTAAATAAAAGAAAAAAAAGGTTCTGGGGATGTGGGTCAGTGGTTAAGCATCCCTGGAGTCAATTCTCAGTGCAAAAAAAATTAATTAAAAATGAAAAAATGAAGTCATGCAAGTTGTAGAACATGTGATCATTCCTTCTTAAGCTGAACAACATTTAAATGTGTGTATATAAAACACCCCACACTTTGCTTATCCATTCATTCAGTGGGTACTTGGGCTGATTCTTCATTTTAGTTTCTGTGAACAATGTTGCTGTGCACGTTGTTGCAAATGCCTCTTTCAGACTTTTCTTGCCATTTTTTCACTTCCAACTTTTTGTGTCTATGGATCTATAGCAAGTCTACTGTAGATAGCATGTAGCTGGACCATGTGTGGCTTTTTTTCCCATTTCATCCATTTTGCTCATTTCTTGTCCTTTGATTGAAGAGTTCAATCCATTTATGCTTCATGTAATGATTGAAAAGTGTCAGGTAATAACAGAGCTAGAGCAACTTGCTTATGTCACTGTGCTACTGTTTTCTATTGCCTTACAGTCTTCCCTGCTCATTTTCTGCATTTCTGTCCTTTTTTGTATATGGATAATTTTATTTTATTTATCAGAACAAAATGTTTTAACTCCTTTCTCATTTTCTTTTGTGTGTATTTGGTAATTATTTTCTTTGTGGTTACCATGGGTGTTACCTTCAACACCCTAAAATTAGAATATTCGTACTTGAATTTATGCCAGCTTAACTTCAACAGCATAAAAAAATGGCTCCTATACATCCTTGACCCTACATTTATCAATTATAAAATTTAAAAACTTATATCCTCCTTTACTGCGTGTTCCAAGCATATACTGATAATTTTTTATAATGCCTTCATCTCTTAAGTCATGTAGAAAACAGAAAGTGGGGTTATAAACCATTGGATGATAATGTTAGCTTTTATAATTGCTTATGTGTTTGTGTTTACTGAAATCTTTATTTCTTCATGCTGCTTCAAGTTATTTCCCAGCATCCTTTAACTTCAACTTTCTGGACTTCCTTTAGCATTTCTTGCAGGGTAGGTCTAGCGGTGAGGAACTCCCTCAGCTTTTCTTTATTTGGGAAAGTCTTAAGGTCTTTCATTTCCAAAGGGTACTTTTGATACTGACAGAATTTTGGAGTGACATTTTGTCCTTTTAATACATTAAATGTATCAGCACACTCTCTTCTGGCTTCCAAAGTTTCTGATGAGATATCTGCCAATAATCTCATTAAAGAACTCTTTTTTTTTTTTTTTTTTTGCAGTGGGGATGGGGTATGGGGGACTGCACTCAGGGAAACTCAATCACTGAGCCACATCCCAAAACCTATTTTGTGTTTTATATAGAGACGGGGTCTCACTGAGTTGCTTACTGCCTCACTTTTGCTGAGGCTGGCTTTGAACTCACGATCCCCATGCCTCAGCCTCCCAAACCACTGGGATTACAGGAGTGTGCCACCACACTGGCTCATTGAAGAACTCTTGGTCCACTGATCTGTGATGAATTTCTTGTCTCTTTCACTGATTTCACAATTCCTTTTGTCTTTCAACAGTTTGGTTATAACGTGTCTTGGTGTAGAGTTCTTTGAGTTCATCCGCCTTGGAGTTTCTTGAGTGTCCTGGATGTTTAGATTCATGTATTTCATCAAACTTGGTTTCTGGCCATTATCACTTCAACTAATCTCTCAATAATTCCTCTCTTTCAGATACAATCACATGTGTTATGTTGGTTTGCTTGAGGTTGTGCTGTAGGTCCCTCAGGTTCTGTTTACTTTTCTTCAATCATTTTTCTTTCTGGTCCTAAGACTCCATGATTTTAATTGTCTTGTATTCAGATTTGTGGATTCTTTCCTTTGCCTGCTCAAATCTGCCTTAGAATCCTCTTAGTGAATTCATTGTTTCAGTCATTATAATTTTGAGCTCTCACATTTCTTTCTTATTTGTTTGTAACATTTTTTTGTCTCATTATCTGTTTTTTCCAACCTGTGTTTTTGAATTGCTTCCTTGGTTTTATCCAAGTCTTTCTTTAGTTAGTTGAGCATTTTTAAGACTACTGTTTTAAAGTCACTGTCTAGTAGGATTGCTGTCTGGTTATTTCTTTGGAACAGTTTCTTTTGGTTTATTTTCCTCCTATGAGTGGGCTATGCTACACCTTCCTGTCAGTTTTTTAATTATAATTAATAGTAGTTCCAGAGTGACCTTGAAAATGGTTTAACTTTTTCAAGTTTCCTCATAGGTCGAACGGGAACTGAGACATTTCATTAATTCAACAAAAATGTGTGGAGCACTTTCTGTGTGGCTCCAAAATTCCTGGATATTCTTTCCATTGAGAAGTGGAGACTGTCCTTGAATATTGGCTCTGTGACTGTTAGACCGATAGCATATGTCAGAAATAACATTGTGACAGATTCTATGTCAGAATTTAAGACTTTGTAATCCTCTACTTTCTGTCCTGTTGCCACTGATTATTGGAATGAGTCACCACGCTAAAAGGAAGCCCAAGCAGCCAGCAGAGAGGCCCACAGGAAGAGAAACCAACACCCCTGGCCAAAGCTCTGGAAGATCTCCCAGTTCACAGCCAGCACTAACTTGTTAGCCAAATGAGTTGGAACTTTGGATGTGGACACTTCAGTCTCCTGTCCAGCAACCACTGCTGATGTGAAGTTAAATGGAGATGATTTTTTTTTAAAGAAACACTTTTATTTTAAGGATAAAGTCCTGAAACTGTAATAAACATGTATCAGAGAATTATTTTGTAAACCTCAGAAATAAGCTTCTTTTAAATAAATGAATCTACTATAAATAAATATAGCATGTGATGACATTCATTAAATGGACCCAATGGTTTCAAAACAAACATGCATTTAGTCAATCAAGCAAGAAAGAATGGTGGTAGGAAGAGTGAGAGAAGCAACTGTTTTTTCCAGTAGGTAGAGGGCGGGATCAATGTCAACCTAAGTGAAATGCAGAGGCCAGTGGTCATGCATCTGATCCCTCCTCTGTCAGCACCCACTCTTTTCTTTTCTATTTTTATTTTTTACTTATACATGACAATAGAATTCATTTTGACATAATTATGAAAGCATGGAATATAATTTGCTCCATTTAGTTCCAAGTAATTCTCCTTCCCATCTCTTCCTCCATACTCTTGTTCCCTTCCCTCTACTATACTGGCCTTTCAGCTATTTATTGAGAATTTTTTAAACATCATTTTGTTGATGTACATGATGGTGAGATTTACTGTGGTATATTCATATACGTACACAGGAGAGTTAGGTCAGATTCATTCCACTATCTTTCCCTACCCCATCCCTCCTCCCTTCATTTTATTCCCCTTTGTCTACTGAATGAAGATGATATTTGCCTTATTTACCCATTTTGAAATTAATTTGCTTCCTATTTGAATCTAGTCTTTAGAATAGAGCTGTGCGAAGAAGTATAAATGTGAGCCACATAGACAGTTTTGCATTTCCTAGTAGCTGTGTTAAAAAAATGAGAACAAATGAAGATAAAAATTCTTCATTAAAATCTTACAATATTTTTTCATACTAAATACTTGAATTTCAGGGTAATTACACATATGACAATACTGACATTCAATTCAGACTAGCCAGGTTTCAAATGCTTAGTAGCCACAGGTAGCAAGTGACTACTGCATTGGGGATCACAGCCCTAAAATGAAAGAATGGGGGGGGGGGGCAAATTACTATATCACTGAACTATTTTACAGGGAAGGAAATGAGACAGAATGACAGAGTGACTGGCCCAGGGTTATGCAACACCATGGTTTAAATGGGTATTGCCCATGAAGACAGTCTTGTGTTCTACTTCCTGAAACTTATGAATGTAATCTTATTTGGAGAAAAGGTCTTTTGGGATTTTACTCAGCTAAGGATCTTGCAATGAAGAGATCATCCCTGATTATCTGGGTGAGTCTTTAGTCCCTTGGCCTGTGTCCTGATAAGGGATAAACATGGGAGATTAGACAGAAAGAGAGAAGAAAAACACACACAGAAGAAGGCAATGAAAAGACAATGGAAGAAGGATGGTGTGGCCACAGGCCAAGTATGCCAAGGAAGAGTGACATCCACCAGAAACTGAACAAACAAAGAAGGATTCTCCTCTGAAGCCTCCAAAGAGAGTGGGGCTGGGTGACACTTGATTTAGAGGTTCTACCCTCTAGACCTTTTTTTTAACTTTTCTTCATTAATTTCTTCCTTCCTCTTTTTTTCTTCCTTTCTTTACTGGGGATTGAACCCAGGGACATTCAAACACTGAGACACATCCCCATCTCCAGCCCTTTTAAATATTTTATTTACAGACAGGATCTTGCTAAGTTACTTGGGGCTTCACTAAGTCGATGAGCCTGACTTTGAACTTGAGATCCTCCTGCCTCAGCCTCCCAAGCCATTGGGATTACAGGGATGTGCCACTGCACACAGCTGAGCAATACATTTCTGCTTTGTTTAGCCACTCAGTTCCATGATAATGTTTTTGGAAGCCACAGTTATTGAATATATACAATCAGCATGAAGGCTGGACTAATGAGATCTTGGACTTCATTTTGCTTTATTCAAGTCTTTGTTCTAATGTCCCTGATTATACAGGTTTTCTATGGCTCCTGTCATTCTTTGTTTTTTTTTTACAATGTTTTAATTTTCTTTCCACAATGAACCTCCTTAGCACCCAGTATAAATCTGCTGGTTGATTAGGTTATTTTGCTTGCCCCTCCCCCCCATTAGACTATAAACTCCTCAAGGGCAAGGGCTTCTGTCTGGTTTATTAAATAGTTCATGGTTCATGCCGGGTGCGGTGGCACATGCCTGTAATCCCAGCACTTGGGAGGCTGAGGCAGGAGGATCACGAGTTCAAAGCCAGCATCAGCAATAGCGAGGCACTTAGCAACTCAGTGAGACCCTGTCTCTAAATAAAATACAAAAAAGGGCTGGGGATGTGGCCCAGTGGTCGAGTGCCCCTGAGTGCAATCTCTGATACCAAAAAAAATTATTTAATTCATTTAGAGAATGAACAAATGAATGAGTGAGTTCAGGAAGGCAGGACTCCATTTACTTGTACCTTTATCTTTTTCCTAGAGAAGTTAGAATTTGGATATTTAGGTAAAATTCTAAATATCTAAACATGTGAGTTGAAATGAAAAAAATCTCTGGGATGGTTAAAAAGGGTATCCAAGGTCCACAGTTGGAGACCTCTAATTTACAAGGATCTGGGTCCAATAGGAAACCTCATTCCCCATCCTCAGCTAATGAATTCCAGGAACTGATGGGTCTTCACAGCCTACCAGTCTCTGCATCCCCAGGCCTAGGTGCCATGAGGTTCTGTTTGTTGTTACAGACCAATGTCATCCAGGGCACTTTGTTCAAAAGGCAGGAGTGGGCTGTGAGCTTCCAGATCAGGGGTTCAAAGGAAATTTACTTTAGCAGCAATATCTCCTGGGATATTTCCCCAAGCCTCCCTGAGAGGCAGTGAGGCCTCTTAAAGGACTAATAATAGAGGGGCACATCCAGTTTCCCAAACATGTCACCCTTAAAAGTGAAGGCTAGGGGCTGGGGGTGTGGCTCAGCGGTAGAGCGCTCGCCTAGCACAGGTGCGGCCCGGGTTGGATCCTCAGCACCATGTAGAAATAAAGGCACTGTGTACAACTAAAACAAATAAATAAATATTTTAAAAAAAGAAAGTGAAGGCTTGTGCTGGGTGCGGTGGCTCACGCCTGTAATCCCAGCACTTGGGAGGCTGAGGCAGGAGAATCACGAGTTCAAAGCCAGTCTCAGCAATGGTGAGGCACTTAGCAACTCAGTGAGACCCTGTCTCTAAATAAAATACAAAAAAGGGCTGGGGATGTGGCCCAGTGGTCGAGTGCCCCTGAGTTCAATCCCTGGTACCCCCCCCCCCAAAAAAAAATTGAAGGCTATTTTTTCCTGGTTGCCTTTGAATTATTATGTAGGGGAAGGACATTCTATTATTATAGTCGTGGTGCTCCACATGCTACCTAATAATGACTTACCACTCAGTTGCTTCCAGGCAAAATTGTCCTAATGGGACCCAATTTCTATCACTACTCAGGTTTGCCCCATTGTCATCCGTGTGCTTTGTAGTTAGGAAAGTCCAACCACCATTCCACAACAATGTGACTGTGGGTGTAATTCTTAATGATTCCATGCTGTACTGTCCTTATCCATAATGAGACTTACTGAATCTACATAAGGTGGTTGTTGGGACTAAATAAGACAGCACCTGTACCTGATGCTTATTGCCTTGGAACACATTTTGGGCATGGGTAGGGATAAATAGATGCTGGCTTTTAAGTATTTGTTCACTCACCTGTTCACCCACTCACCTACTCAAATATTTATTTGGCTCTTAGGTGTCAGACTCTAATCAAGATACCCAGTGACATGATGGTAAGCAGCTCCTGCTATCACAGCATCTCGGCCAACTGAAAGAGTTCATTGTCCAATGCAGTGAATCATTCCCAGAGTGTAGGGAATGAAGGGGGTTAAAGAGAGAAAGTGAAGGGTTTGGAAAGCACCTTGCATTACTCCCAGTTGCACCTCTAGACAATTACTACCCTCTTAGTTATGTTGTGCCTTTCAGGATGCATCAAGGAGAGAGTCCAGTTGTCTATTCATGTGTCTTGAGCATCTTTCCAACGTTTGACAACCTTTTCTCTTAACAGAAAAAGAAGGCCTCGTTTTAGATGGTTTGAGTGGGTCAAAGTAACAGGAAAGGTTTTCATAATACCTCTTGTTACTCATTTGAATAGATCAAATCAAATAGACGTGTAAAAAATAAGGTGCAAATATGACCAGAATTTGTAAAGATGAGGCCCAAGTGAATTAAATTTGAGGAAACACTGAACTATTAAATCTCTCTATTAGTCTCATTTTACAGTTGAGGAAACAGAGTCTCTTTGTGGAAGGGAAGAATAGAATATAGGGAGCTTTCTTCTAAATATTCAGCCACGCAAACACAAGAATCTTTATTGTGGTGGACTTAGAACCATATAAAACAATGAACGCTCCAACACTACCTCTGCAGAACATATGTGTGTGTAAAATTGTGATACAACAGGCCTTTCCAGATGAGTGACACAGAGAGTCCATCCCTCCAGGAGAGCCTGCAGAATGACCAATGGGATGCATGGGAGGTGGATGGGTACCAGTATCTCCGCAGAAGCCAGGGTGGAATCTGCTGGGTCTTCTGCTCCCCTTCTCCCCTCCGAATCCCAAAGGTCCTTCCACTGTCCTTACTCCCTAGGGGAGAAGCACCAAGGTGCTCATCTTTTTTAAAGCAAACCTGAACCAAAGACTGGGTAGGGGGATAGGCTTGGATCTGAGGAATGCAGGCTGTGGTCCCAGCGCCACAGCCCTGAGGCTAACATTTTGCTGAGAGGCGGGCAGCCTCAGGGGGTGCAAATATGTAAAGAGGCTGGTGGCGCTAGGAGGGGTCTGTGCGTGGTGCAAATGAGAGAGGCGGAGCCCGAGGAGGGTTCTGCCACCTTCCCCTCTCAGCTGGGGACAGCAGTGCCAAGTGCAGCTGGACCAGTGGCAGCAGCTCAGCAAGTGACATCCCAGCTTCACACGCAGAAGGGACCGCTGTCAGAGCTGGAACAGAAGAAGCACCTGTGGCCCCCGCAGGCAGTGTCCGCCGCCTCCCGCGCCTTCGGGGCCCCGCATCTCGAGGTCCCGGGGCCCCAGGGCCGGCACCTCTTGGGCTCCCGCTCCCCACGGGAAAGATGGCTTACTCGGCTGCGGAGCCGCCGCCGAATGATGGGCGAGGAGAGCAACGTGCGCTTCCCCGCAGAGGCGCCCCTCTGGCAAAAGAACGTGCACGAGGTGAAGAACCACAAACTCACCTCCCGCATCTTCAAGCAGCCCACCTCCTGCAGCCACTGCACCCACTTCATCTGCTGGGAGCGCGCCGGCACAGGGCACCTTCCGCGGACCCCTGAGGGCAGTGGGCGCGCGTCGACCCCCTCTCTGAGCCCTCCGTGCTCCTGAGGGAGAAGCCACGACGTCCCCCTCGTCCCAGGCTCTCCTCTGGTCCATTCTGCTCCGAACTCCCTGATGGACAGTCCCGCAGGTGCCCTGTCCTCTGGTCCCAGACTGTTGGATGGGAGGAACCTCCTGCCCTCTCTTGCCCCCAGTCACCTCCAGAGCACCTAAGGGGAGCATCGCGGGCGCTTTTTCTCCACTGACCCCAAGCCCGGAGTGTCTGTCCCACCTCCACAGGGCAGCCCCTCTGGTGCTCTCTCTCCTGGGGTTCCTACCTCTCTGCCTTCTTCTGGGCTCTAGGCGCCCTATCCTCCACACACCTTTTTTCCGGGGCAGCACGCCCGGTGGGTGTCCTCTCTCTATCTCCCAGCAGGCATGGGACATCCTTTCCTCCTCTGTCTCCGGAGCAGTTCCCTGTGTTATCTATTATTGCCTCCTCAAGGGCCTGGGCTCCCTTTCAACTGATCAGTCCTCCCCATCACATCACTGCGGCGGTGGTGGTGGTGGTGTGTGTGGGGGGGTGTGTTGCTTTCTTCTCCCTGTCCCTTCAGACCTGGGACGTCTTTTTTCACCTTCCTAGTCCCCAGGAAACACCGCCATGCTTCAGGGTCCCTGTCCTCCTTCCTCTGCATGGGTCTTTATTTCTTCTCTTTCCCCGAGGGCAGTAGGGGCATCTCTACAGGCAGGTTTCTTGCCTGCTTTCTGCCCCCACTCCTATGGCGAGGCTCTCGCTCCACCCACTCCCCTTTTCTGCCACCTGGTGGTCGCCGTCCCCTCTCTCCTGCTCAGGTGGTGGAAGGCGCAGGTCACAGCCAAGTTCCCACCTACACCTACCTCCCTAAGGCAGAAGTCTCTTGGGCACCCCCTGTGGCTGGAGATTGCACCTGGTGCAGAGGGCAGAGGAAGCAGGTGACTGTGGGAGAACTAGCTGGTGGCAGGGCCCCTCTGGCTCACATGCCTCCTTCTGCCTTTTCAGGGGCTTTGGGAAGCAGGGATTCCAGTGTCAAGATAGGCTCCAGGGCTTTGGGGATGTAGTTTGTGGGGAGAGAGGGTGAAAAAGACTTTACAGAAGTTGATAGAGTGAAAGGAATCCCGCCTGTGAGAGTGACCTCCCAGGCTGGGAATTCTTCACCACAAAAGGGTCCTTTTAGGGGGTGTATGTGTATGGAACAGTGATGCTCCATCCAGAAAGGCCACGAGGAGCTGGAGGCCCTAAAAGTCGAGGAAATGCATCCATCCTTGTCCCTTCCCAGCAACCGCAGAATGGAAAGGGGTCTCCTAAATCTATCTCGGCATGACCCATCCTTCTTGAGCCTCCAGACACCCTTAGGAGGACGCTTTCTTGCGCCTTTTCCTGCTCATTGCCCTTCCTCATCTCACAGTGAAGTTTTGCTTCTTTTCCTGCTTTGCAGAGGTCTCCCCAGGTGGCTGCCTCCTCTTCAGACGGTGTCTCCCCTAGAAAAGCAACTGTGGTATCTCCTGGGATGCACCACCTCCTGTGAAAGATGGGGTGCCTCTCAGATCCTGGTTTAAATTGTCCTTTGTATCTTTTGGATAGAATCAAGAAAGGCACCAAGTGACTGGTTACCTGGTCCTTGCATCTGGTTTGAGACCCTTGACTCTAACCAGGCATACCCAACCTATTTGATGAGGTGTAATATCACCTTGGTGGTCTCTGGGTTTGCAAATGGGCTCTCCAAAGCCATGGCATCTAAGGACTTGTTGATTCCCTAGGATAGCTTAATCATTGTTTGAATTAGATGTCAGCATTTTAGAACTGGGAGGTTTCACATACATCTGAATTTCCAACTTCTACTTTGCTGAGACATAGTCTCCCTTGGATGTTGGGGGCAATCATTTGGAACTGAGAGCAGCTGTTTTATGGACTGCACACACATGTTCACCTATTGTCCCAGTCCATTCCCACCTGGCCTGCTTCATTCTCTTTTGGCCCTGGAATTTGGAACCTCTTGTCTGAAAAATTTGTTTGTTCCCCCTCCAACCATACTTTTAGACCAGAACAGTTGAGTTTGGTAAAAAATGGCACATTTTTTACACTGTGACCTGTGGGTCAATTGACCACACTGTTGCACTGGGTTTAGACCAGGAGAAAAAAAATCACTTGAGTGATGGAGGATCTGAAATATGACTTGGCACTCACCAAGGTTTTGTGGTTGCCTTGAATCTCTAGGAAAAAGCAAAGACCTCCCTGGGGAGTAGAGGTTGCATTGGAGTTGTGTATACAATGCTAGTCTGGAATAGGACACTACTATCCTCTGAGATTCTCTAGTTTCTCAAAATGCTATCTTAAACTTTTCTATTTTTAAATGCATAATTGGGTTGACAAGAAAAATGAGGAGATTATCAAGGGAGAAAAATGAAAGGAAAACTAAATCCATTCTGTGAGATTACAGAGGTGGATGCTGTCTTCATAACAGAGAGGTCTAGGACCTGATTCTCAGAGTGGGCCAGGAGAGAAAACCTTGGACCCATGATGCAGAAAGATGCTGCAATAGCCCTAAAAGGGTTTCTTCAGGCAAAGGGTGATGTAGAACAAATACAAAAAAGCATTTATTTAATGTAGAGCAAACTAAGACACCTAAACCTGGGGGAGAAGTTTAATGCTCCAAGACAAAATTGGAAGAATTCTTAAGAAAATGGCCTCACCAGATTGCAGACATCCTTGCCCTCCTCACTGGCTGTGCCTGGGATTGGACCATTCTCACCAAGTGCTTTTGATTGGATAGAGATTCTGGTCCTACCTCCTATGACTGAGACCAGTGAGCCTTCTTTCTGAGTGACAGTAGATAATACCCAATCCAGGAACAAATGAGCCAAAAAATGACAGATTCTTTAAGGTTAGTTTTCCTCACAAGAAGAGATCTAGACCACCCAAAAGGATATTTGCATTTAACTCTGTAAATAAGGTCAAATCAAAGTATGGATTATACTTGTCTGTATATTATTCATGAGTGGAAATAATGTATTGACAATGTAAAATTTCATTTTAGTTTCTCTGCCCTCTTTTCTTCAGCGGAGTTAGTTTTTTACTGGGAAGACACCTCTAAATAAGCAATTTACAATAAAAAATAATATGTGGGCACAAGTGTAATTTAGATTTTTCTAGTCTTCACATTAAAAAATTAAGAGATGAAATTGATTGCAATGATATAAGCCAATATATCCAGAAATATTATCATTGTTTGACCTATATGATATTACTAGTGAAATATATATGTATCTATATAAAATTATATTAATTTTTTATGTATATTTGGAACTACATCCCAAAAACTCACTGTATATAAAGCCTCCAGTGTATCTCGGGTTACAACAGTTACATTCCGTATTTGAGAGATATAGCTCCCTGACCTCAGGCAGGTACAGGGCCTGATCCCTTCCTTTATAGGCTAGAGGTGAGGGATGTAGTTTCTTATAAATATTTCTCCTTAGGCCCAAAGATGGAAGAGACACTGTAATGAGTGAGAACAGGAACCTTTAACCAGGAAGTGTTCCAAAGTAGATCAGTCTTCCCACTTGATGTTGGTCACAAGTCCTCTTCCATTGCAGATATCACACAGGAAAACAAAGAAATATGGAATTCCAGATGGAGGATACATAACTTCAGATCTGTCCACAGCACTGACTCTTTTGTTTAAATACATGAAATGCAAACATCTTATTTGGCAATTTGGCCTTAGACCAAATGGTCAGGTATAATATCAATTTCCTCCCACACCTATGAAGCAGATAGACACACGATGAACTGTATCTCATTCCAAAGCCAAAACACCTCCCACCAGAATAGAAAGGCTAATGCAATATTTTTTTTTATTCTCTTCTGACTTGAAAAGTAAATTATTCAAAAAAGCAGGAATTGTGATGTGTGTAGAATATGCTACTATATAATTACATATTTTAAAACAAGCAGAATCTTTACCTAAGTGCTCTTGATTTGATAGGAGTTAAGTCCTCATCCCCTCAGACTGAGCCTAGTGAGTTTTCTGAGTGAAAGATGATATGAAAGGCAGGAATGAATGAAGTAAGAATGACAAGTGTTTGTGATAGCTTTTTATTGTCTTTGGGGGTGATCATAGTTGAAATGCAGAGTGTCAGGCCACAGCTAATTGAAAGAAAGGTTTCTGGTAGCATTGGCATCCAACCTATGGAGGAGGACATTTGCATTTTACCAATGCATATAAGTTTATTGCAATTTATGGAATATGTATGTCTGTATTTTATCCGTGAATGGAAATAATATAATGACAATTACTGTAAAACTTCATTTAACTTTTCTGCTCTCTGGTCTTGTAAGGAGATAGATTGTGCTTTGAACTGGGAAACAACCCCCTAAAGCAGCAATCTCACCATGAAAAAGTTACGACATATTTGGATGCTGGATACATGGTATAGACATATCTGTGTATTCTTCGTGTGAAACATAATTAAGGTTGAATATAAATGTGAATTAGTTCTGCACGTATATCAACTGATTGTAATCGTGATACGCTGTCAAGATGTACTCATCAGCGGTTATGGGGGCAGGTTTCTGTTGACTATAGTTTTATTGTGAGATAATCGGTCTTTACTATTAATATAAATGGCAGATATGTTAAACAATATCTGGTAGGGCTGCCTTCGCAATTTTGAGTTGTGGTAGTCCTCTGTAGTCTTTCTGCAACAGTTTTTTTTTAGAGTCACCATTTTTTGTGTATTCCATCGTCCCTTATTAGCAAGCCATTTTGTAGTGTTAATAAACACGGGTTTCGATGTTAATGGCAACTCACACATTCCGAAGTTTACACTTTATTATTATAAAAGTTTCTCGAACTCTTGAAGCTAATATTCTCCTGATATAGTGGATAAATATTAATAAGTTATTTCGCATCTTTATGAAGCATGTTTCCTAGAAAGACATCCCTGAGGAGACCCTGTTTTGTTCTACTCAACGGGTTGTTATCCTTTGTGGAAAGAACCTGCTTAATTTGCTTTTTTTCTACAGTTTCATTTTGACTTTTCTATTTAAAATACTTGCCATGTTATTGTAATTTGTTGATTCTATCAGTTTATATATCTTCAGTCAGATACCCTTGGTAATGGAGATTACAATTCGTCTATATTTATATAAATTCATGTCTTCATGTCTTTTGAAGGTTGTCCTGTATGTACCCTTAATGATTTTATTAATAATTTTATTCTGTAAATTTTTTTTCCTTTATCTCTCTCTTGTACTGTCCGTTTATGTTATTTTAGTCTTATATTAAGCATAGGCGAGATCTTTTACTGCACTTTCTTTAACACAATGCTGTTCACCATGCAGTGATCCTTTAGCATATTGTCAAATTTCTCCGTTATAGAAAAGGAGAAATACATTGTGGGTTTATTACTT
>CM046674.1:26533601-26541101 GCA_025594165.1 Tamias sibiricus
GTAACAATTATCAGGGCCTCTGTTGAAAGATTCAGGTTATTACAACACGCCAATCTGAAGGCCAGGGGTCAGAGAGTGAGAGGCGAGCGAAATTTCAACTCAAATTAACATTCTGTCAGCTCCAGAAAATGGGATAAATAAAGTCGAATTAATTCATTATAATAAAGAGAGATGGGCGCGGAGCTCGGCCGGCGCCCGCCCCTCCTCTGCCCTCCCCTCGGGCCGCATTGATCACAGCTCTGTATTCAGAAGCACGCGCCACGCGCATTCCTGCTCGCGAGCCGGACAGAAAACCAGGCGCTCTTGGCTGCGGGCAAAATCGAGGCGGATGGACAGAGTTTACGTTTAGTATTTATAGAGAAAGAAATTAAATTATGGCGAAAAGTAGTGCTCTTGGCCCCTGACCTCGGAATTAACACTTGCAGCATCCTCCTAGTGCGACTGGAAGTGGGGGGAGGGTCCCCCTATTCTAGGCCGTCGCCCCTCTCCCGGGCATTTCAGACCTGTCCCCAGCTCTGCACCGTTCTCCCCTCACCAGGAGGCGAGAGAGTGTAATAAGTGGAAGTCAGCACAGCCCAGCAACCTGGCCAGAGACCCTCAGTTAGGACCTGTGCCAAGCTGGGGTAGGGTCCAGTAGCATAGCCACCAGTCGTAATGGGGCTCTTCACTGCTGGTCACCCTTTCCCAGGTGGACACACACAGGCAGGTACAGACACCCTGATGCACATAGTTCTGATCTGCCCTTCCCTTTCCTCCCGCTCCAGGCTTCACGGGTGTGGCCCAAGTCACTTAAGCCAAAAGCCAATTTGTCTGCCGTTTTGCCCTGGGGCATGAAGCTACTGGAGGCTGGGAGACTTAGACTGGCCACCAGAGGCTAGGGGCTCTCTTCCTCTTACCTGGGCCAGGAGGTCTGGGGCACTGCTGGAGAGGGCCAGAGCACCAGATCCAGACACTTGGGCCCAGCAAAATGCCATCTCCCCTGTGACAAACTTTTATAACAGATATGTGTGTGTACACACACACACACACACACACACACACACAACCTGATTTCTTTCCCTTCTGCCTGCAGTCCTAATTCGCTGCTTATTTAAGAATATGTCCTTTAATGATTTAGTTTTGAGTCTATCAATATTTTATAGTGGAGAAGGAAGTGACACTTCGCTGAGAACATAATTTAATTATAATAAATGGGTTGGGTACCTCAGCCCTATTCTTCAAAGGAGTCAAAGGGAGATATATTTATTTTTTATTTCTATGTGTAAGGGGTCCTTTAGCCGCTTCCCCAAAGTTACTTTTCCTTTCCTCCTTTCACCCCCCTCCTTCCTGCCCTGTGGATGGGGGCCTTTACAGGGTGGGGGTAAGGTGGGGTCAGGGTGCCCCCTCAAATGCTCTGCCTGACTACCAACGGGGCGACTGCCGATCAGTCAGAGAGGGCATTAATTACGCCACTTTATTGACTGGGGCGCTGCATTCTACCGGAGTCGCTCTCTTTTGGAAGTGCCCTCCTCCTCCTCCTCCTCCTCCAACTCCTCCTTCCTCCTCCTCCTACTCCTTTCTCCTCTCGCCGCCTCCTGGAGCCAGAGAGGAGGCGATGAGAAGCCCTTGTAGTTTTAAATTCAATGTGACAGTTTCGGAAAGAGCGGATGATGAATCTCCTATTATTGGATCAGTCTATTTGCCGCTCAATGTCTCTCTGTAATTGGAGCAACATCACTTTAAAGGTTCAGAGAGTACAGCATTTCTGGTGAAAAATCCCCACAACACGCCGGTGAATGTTTTAAAGGGAAATCTATTAGTGATTTGCGGAGGGGCGGGAGCGGCGCGGGGGAGGCGCGGGCCGGCCGGGGCTGAAGTGGGGGGCTCGCCAGGGGCCCTGCCCGGCCGCTGCGCGCCGCTGCCCCGCGCTGGGCGGCGCCCCTCCTTCCCCGCCTGCCGCCCCCCCCCCCGTCTTGTTGTGACAGCTCCTGATACTGTTTATTGAGGTGCATGTCAGGTATAATTAGCAATCGATATGGAAAACGTTTCCTTGCACCCAGCACGCCTCTGACGTCAGAGCCGATTAGCGCTTCTTATTGGTCCCAAATTCCCCGGGCCGCGGCTAATTATCGGGAGCTTGATGTTGATAAAGTAAAGCGCCGGAGTGCGGGCGAAGCATGTGTAGGGCTCCGGGTGCCTGTCTCCGCCGCCGCCGCCGTCCGCGCCTCCCGCCGCTGGCCCGCCCCGGCCCCGGCCCGCGCCCCCGCGCCCCGCCGCCGGCACCGCCGGCCCCCCGCGCGAGATGATGGACGGCCGCCTCCTGGAGCACCCGCATGCCCAGTTCGGGGGTTCGCTGGGCGGCGTGGTGGGCTTCCCCTACCCGCTGGGCCACCACCACGTGTACGAGCTGGCCGGCCACCAGCTGCAGTCGGCCGCCGCTGCCGCCGCCGCCGCCTCGGTGCCCTTTTCCATCGACGGCCTGCTCAGCGGCTCGTGCGCAGCGGCTGCCGCCTCGGTGGTCAACCCCACGCCGCTGCTGCCGGCCGCCTGCGGGGTTGGCGGCGACAGCCAGCCCTTCAAACTGTCAGGTAGGCTCCGCGGGCTGGGAGGAGGACAGCTGGAGACGGGGAGGGGGGCCTTTTCTGCGGAGGAGTTGGGTGACAGGCCGGCGGCGCAACCTTCTCTGTGCGCCCTCGATCTGAGTGGCCAACGGGTCGCAGATGGGGTTGGGATCTGGTCTGGGCCCGTGGCTGAGCCGCGCGGCGTCCTGTGCGTGCCCGCAGACTCGGGGGACCCAGACAAGGAGAGCCCGGGCTGCAAGCGGCGGCGTACCCGCACCAACTTCACTGGCTGGCAGCTAGAGGAGCTGGAGAAGGCGTTCAACGAGAGCCACTACCCTGACGTGTTCATGCGCGAGGCACTGGCGCTGCGCTTGGACCTGGTGGAGTCCCGAGTTCAGGTAAAGACCCGCGTCCCTCCCGGATCCGCAGTCGGGCGCCGTGCTTGCCGAGCGCCGGGCGCCTTTGTTCTAGGAGGCGGGATGTTATCCCAGGCTACGAGCCCGCTCCGCGCTCGCCTGCTGGTGTAGGGGCGTGGGTGGTAGTAGTGGGGCTGGACCCCTTGCGCAACGGGAGGTGAGTAACTCGTGAAAGCCTATGTGGCTTGAGAGGGTCGCCGTAGCACCAAAGTAGCGGGAACAGCGACTGCGCGCGACCCGGGAAGTGGTGTGGTGGGTTCGTTCGGCCAGTGTGAACAGAGGTCTCCAAGGGCTCCATGGCTGGCGTGAGGAGGGACCGGCGGGGCGCTGACTCGAAGGGAGAAGGTGGGCCCTGGTGCTCCGTGCTCTTGCGGGAGACTCTCTCCCATCCGTGAGCGAACGGGTTTGTTTGCCTCTTGCCTGTAAAATATTCAGATGGAAACCTGTATTTGTTCCTCACTTTGTAGAAGGGGGAAGATGAGGAAAGGGAGGGGAAAACTTCAATGGTTAACACATATGAGAAAATGGGAAGAAAAAAAAAGTCTGAATTTTTAATACTCCCGAGTTTGTCTTCTTTTTTCTTTCCACTACCTGCAGTAACTTGATTTCATTCGAAGTCAACCAGAGATATTCTTTTTTTAAAATACAGAGTCATTTGATGTATTAAAATTCGGAATGATCTATGCATAATTAAATGCTTCCCTGGAGTATAGAAACCTCCTTTTCCTGGGTCTGGTGAGATGGGTGCGGTGCTGTGGGCGCCTGACTTTGAGGCAGATGCTGGCATCATGCCTGTTTTAACACCAATAGCTTTGCCTAAAAAGGTCTTTTGGTCCTGTGCTTGGGCCTCTGTTGATGAACTCTTCCGTTTGGAAATCCTTTTATCCAATTTGTTCTAAAGTGTTGTAAGTGAAGTCAAGATCCCTTTATTTCTCCCCTCATGCAATGATGAGTGATTCTTGGTGGCAGGAGCAGCCTGGAATTTGCAACACAAAAAGAAGTTAAAAGAAAAAAGAGGGAAAAAAGGCTGTCGATGGTTTTGCTTTAATGCTTGGGACCTCTGCATGGACAAGGCTCCCAATGACCAGGCCTGGTCTGCTATTGTGTGGAGTCTCTCTATGGCCATAACAAAGAATTTGAATTATCGCGCTCTCTAGGGGTGGGTAGTGCTGCCCAAAGCTCTGTCGACTCAGCCGGATTTGACTTTGAGTGTGTAGTGGTGGGTTGTACAATAAGGATGTAGGACTGCTGTTCCTCTGGAGTCCTGTGTGGCTCCCTGGGACAAGACCTGCAGAAAGCATCAAAGAGGCAGGAAGGGCCCTGACTTCTTTGGGGGCCTGGGGGGGGGCAGCCTCTTACCTCCCAGCTTGCCTTCCCCCATGGCCTAGACCAAACACGACTAGTTTGGGAAAGCCCTCTTGGTCCCTGGTCCAGATCTCCGAAAGAAGGACGTGCTGTAGCTGTGATGGGGGGGGGGGGGGAAGGTTGTAGAATGCCCATTCAAGTTCGGCTTTCTAGGCCTTCCTGAGGAAGAAGCATCCAGATTTCCCTTCATGGGATACTCGGAAATCTGGGCTTTGACACAGTCTCCAGGGGTCCGAAGACAGGTGTGGAAGGCTGCCAGCCCAGAGAAGCGGTTCAGCCGCAGAATGGTCATCGCCAGTCTGGGCCGCTGCTTAGAACTGGAGCTGTGAGAAGCCAGGAAGGGCACAGAGGGGCCCTGCTCTCTACCAGGAGACCAGGAACCCGCAGCGTTCGGTCCTGGGCTCCACCGGCCCTGCTTGAGGAAGGGGCAGCTCCAGACCCCAGAGGTGAGACGTCAGAGCGGGAAGCTGGCTGGGAGGCCCCATCTGCGCTCCTTCCGGGTGGAAAAAGTGCTTGCTGGAAGCTGCAGTCCGAGTGTCAAAATCCAGCTCTGGGCCGCCCGGGATCTTGGCCTGGATCCGGCTCCCCTGGCCTGAGCCGAGGTTGTGCAGGCCTGTCTGGGGAATGGTAGGCCCATAGCCCTAGCGGCGGGCTTGCCGCCTGATTTTGCCTTCCTTTCCCCTGTTCGGCTGCTCTAGGTCTGGTTCCAAAACCGCCGGGCCAAGTGGAGGAAAAAGGAGAACACCAAGAAGGGCCCCGGGCGGCCCGCGCACAACTCGCACCCGACCACGTGCAGCGGCGAACCCATGGACCCCGAGGAGATCGCGCGCAAGGAACTGGAGAAGATGGAGAAGAAGAAGCGCAAGCACGAGAAGAAGCTGCTCAAGAGCCAGAGCCGCCACCTGCACTCGCCCGGCGGCCTGTCCCTGCATAGCGCTCCCAGCTCCGACAGCGACAGCGGCGGCGGCGGCCTGTCCCCGGAGCCCCCGGAGCCGCCGCCGCCCGCCGCCGCAGCCAAAGGCCCTGGCGCACACGCCTCTGGCGCCGCAGGTTCCGTGCCCGCACCTCCTGGCGAACCGCCTGCGCCCGGCACCTGCGACCCTGCCTTCTACCCGAGCCAAAGAAGCGGCACCGGCCCGCAGCCGAGGCTAGGCCGCCCTGCAGACAAGGACGCGGCCTCGTGCGGACCCGGGGCGCCGGCATCTGCGGAGCGCGGCGCCGCAGGCCTGCCCAAGGCAAGCCCGTTCAGCGTGGAGAGCCTGCTGTCTGACTCGCCGCCGCGCCGGAAAACCGCCCCCACCAACACCGCGGCGGCTGCGGGGCTAGACTTCGCGCCCGGGCTGCCGTGCGCTCCGCGGACCCTCATCGGCAAGGGCCACTTCCTGCTCTACCCCATCACGCAACCGCTGGGCTTCCTGGTGCCGCAGGCCGCGCTTAAAGGCGGTGCTGGCCCGGAGCTGGTGCCCAAAGACGCGCCGCCCGCGCCCGCAGCACCGCCCGCGCCGCCGGCGCAGGCCAGCTTCGGGGCCTTCTCTGGGCCCGGCGGCGCTCCGGACTCGGCCTTTGCGCGCCGAAGCCCCGACGCCGTCGCCTCTCCCGGGGCCCAAGCTCCTGCGGCGTTCCGGGACCTAGCCTCGGCTGCGACGACCGAGGGCGGTTCCGGGGACTGCGCGGACGCGGGGACCACCTGCCCCGCGGCCCCGCCGCCCCCCCGCCGCTAGCGACGTCGCCTGGGCCTGGCCCGCGGGCTCCCAGCCCAGCTGGGGAGCCGGCCACCTGCGGCGCCGCAGAGACTGGCGCAGCGGTCGGACCCAGCCCGCCGGATGGCGAGGAGGTGGACATGGACTGAGAGGGCGGCGGCGGCCGGGAGATGCGCTTTGCTGGCCGGCGCCCGCTTGCTCAGGCTCCGACACACACAACAAATCAGGTGATCGGCTCTAGAAACACTGCTTTCCCTTTTTTCTGTTGTTTTCCTCCTCTTATTATTATTATTATTTTTAAGGCAGACGAAACCGTTGTATCAATTCGGACGTAGGCAGCAACCGCAGGTCTTGGTGAGACCCTCTTCCTCCCAAGGGAACAAAAATAGCCCATAGCCCCCACAAAAACCCACAACAAGAATCCTCAGCCTTGTAAAATGCAAAAATGTCTAAGAATATTTATATATGTACCATTTTTTATAAATAAAGCTGGTCGAACGCAAGCTCTCGGGTCCATCATTTTTAAATTTCCGAGTGCCCAACCCGGCCGCTCCTCCCCTCCATTTCCACTCCTCTCTCCGCGTGTGAGGTGGGGTGGGGACTCTGCACCTCCCCCGAGGTCCGCGCTTAATGCTTCCTTTTGTGTGCGTGTGTGTTTGTGTTTTCTGATTGAACAAATTTATGCATCCGCAGCTCCCCCTCCTCAATCCTCCCCCGCGCGCGCGCTCCTCCTCCTACCCGGCGCCACACACACACACACACACACACACACGCGCGCGCGCACACCGCACACGTCCCCCCCGCGCGCACCCCCACGCACTGGCACACGCCGGGGCGCGCGGCGCGGGGTGATGGAGCCGGGGCTGCTAGGGCCGGGCCGCTGGGCTCCTGCAGAGTTTTGATATGAAAGTAATTATTTTCCGGTGGCTGCTGCGGGGACTGGGTTTCTTGCCCAAAGGGTTATTATACATTACCGATTTCTAGTGATATGAAATCACATAAACTTCCTACAATAATAGAATTAGCATGAAAGGCTGGGGTGTCAAATTGAAATTGGAGAATAATAGCGCCGGCAGCTGGGGGAGTGCGTGCGCATATTGGAGCGGAGATGGGGAATCGTGGGGCGGAATTTTCATGAGCTGCACTCTTTGTCAGCGCTCTTGTAGCCGGCTATATTAAGATAGATGCCCAATGATATCCCTCATTGTTCTGTCGCTTATATTGATGTTGCTGCGTTATCAGCCTATTGATCATGTGTCGCCTGTAATAGGACAGGCGCCGCCAACGCGCCTCTTTACAAAAGCAGTGCACATTTGTTCTAATAGGGTCCGGGTCCCCAGGGGACCCTTCGGGGGCTTCAGGACATCTGCAGCGAAGAAATATTAGCAAACTTGGCTGGAGCCTTCAGCCAGCCCTGCGCCCCCTCCCCTGCCCGCAACCGCCCCACCCCAAACCAGCCACCACCAATCCTCCAATCCC